>JABCKV010000013.1:0-243614 GCA_018282005.1 Asterophora parasitica | reverse complement strand
CGGCCTCGTGCTCTTCCGCGAGTAGGTCCTGGTTGTTTAGCCGTAGATAGGGTAAGAGTATACAGTCGAGGAGGAAACCAATGATTGAGCGTGTGGAAAGCACTGGGAAAGCGCAAAAATTACAAGTCCGTTCTATTTGGAAACCAAACATCACGTCGTTCTACTGCCAACCCTTATGCAAACAGCTGTAATATTGAAGGACTTCCAGGAAGGGGGACAAGGTCGGAATGGGAGTGCCTGTAACAGTATCAACATGGGTGAGCACTGGCAGATCCATTGGTATCCAAAGAGCGTCGAGTCCAACTTTTACTACGACATACTTCGCAAAATAAATTATTTGTTTTCACATGCTCCTCGGGCTCTTATTACTACGGCCGTGACACTACGATCCGCCCCCACAATGAACGTTCTCGACGCCTGGTGGTATGTAAACCTTGTCAGCCTTGAGTTGTACTAACAGTTACTTGGAAGGAACCTATGTGTCGCATAAACCGCCCATAATTGGCGGAAAGCGAGTCCTCCTCTTCCAGACCAAAATCTTTCATCAGGACATTGGACATGTCCACTGGAATCACAGTGAACAACTAGCGATGAGGACGAGAGCGCACTGGACCGCTTACAGTCGTAGCAAAACAGCGATCTCAGGTCTGCCGGAAACACCTGGCTCTTGTTTCCATCTGGCTTCAAAACGGGCGCCAGCGGTTCGTCGAGATTGCGACCTTGCAGATGTGAATTCTTTGCCCTCGCCTCCCTGCCAGACACCAAAGGATAGTTACAGCAACGACATGACATGCGAATCTAGCAATTGAGCTACTCACGAGTTCGCCAACGCAGCCTTTATCTCCGCGATCTGTCTGTTGTTGTCGATGGCCTGCAGCTCGAGCGGCACAGGGATGTGGTCTCCGATCTGTAGTTCCACTTGATCCTTTACCTGGATTTCGACCTCGCGCCTTATCTGCGCCGAAATATCGTCCCTGCCGTGTTGAAGTGCATACATGTCTCATTATCATCAGGATATCGACATAAAGCCCTATGCTCGCACCTCAAACGATCCGACACTGTGTTCTTGAAATCCTCGCGTATGGTTTTCTTTGCAGCGCGCACTAGCCGCCGCTGAGCCTTGCTATGCTCGTTGAGCCGTTTTTGCAGGTCCTCTATCTGGGAAGTCTTGTCCTATCCGACGAGGCGATGAGTTGCTCATGGAAAGGTAGAAGATCATCAACCCACCATTTGCGGTCGGACCCCTTCGTTAAAGACGCGTGATTGCTCATTCAGCTTGTTGAGCGTCGTATCCCTTCAGCACACAGTGGCAGTGAGAAGAGATCCTTGGTTCGGATATGTAGATCTGGACGTACAGTCCGCCCAATGTGCGCTGCATCACTGTGACGATCTGTCCCGCAACATCATTGCTCAGTGGTGCTCGCGGCGCGGTGCCTGCAGTGGTGGCGCCAGTGGAGCCTGCAATGTTCGACATGGCAGGATTAGTGGGTCAAGAACAGCTAGCATCGCGTCCTGCGGAGTGCAGCCTCGAGGCTGAAGAGCCTAAGCGCTCATAGGTTCCTCGTGGCTTATTTTCGCAGGCAGTCAGACGGAGAAGCCAGAGGCAGGCGCTCACATTGTCGTTGTTCCCAGTCTTCATCTGATCTTTTACGTTTACGTCAATACGCTTCCCCGCATCAGCCCCAGCCAGCGCATAAGAAGAGACTGCGAAGAGAGAAGAGAGAAGGGCAGTGGTGTGCGCGCATGCCATGATTTTGATGTATACAATTGCAACTTATTGCAGAATATTCTTAGTAGTTTAGATTGGTAGGATGCTTACAAGTTAGGCTTTTTGGCGTTCTTCCACTCGATAACAAGGTCCTTGCCGACGCCTGTGGTAAAGTAATCCCTAAGGTTCTGCAGGGCGCGGACCTCCATCTTGCGCTGCGAGTCCTGGTTCTCAGTGCCCATGTGGGGCAGGAGCGTGATGTTGGGGAACTCGAGGAGGCGGGGGTTGACTTCCGGCTCATTGGGGAAGACATCGAGGCCGACGGAGGCGAGCTGTCGGAACCGGGGTGTATCAGCTTTCCTTCCTCTTGAAGACCAGCGATCGGCTGTACTCACATGGCCATCCTCCAACGCCCTAATCATCGCCTCCTCATCAATAACCTTTCCCCGCGCCGTATTGATGATAATCGCGCCAGGCTTCAGCGCGCGGATCCACTTCTCACCGACGAGACCAACCGTCTCTGCACGGAGCGGCACATGCAAGCTCAGCACGTCCGTCTGCGCAAGCATCTCCTCCACGTTCTCGAAGTACTCGGCCCACTCCGGCGCGTCCTCGACCTTCCGCCGCGAGTGGTAGATGATGCGCATGGGGAACGCGCGCGCGAGCTCTGCGAAGCGCAGACCGATGCCGCCCAGCCCGAGGATCGCGAGCGTGCGGCCGGTGATGTCGTGTGTCTTCGTTGAGAGGCCCGTCGGCTTCCACTGCCCCGCGCGCAGGGATCGCTCGGCGATCGCGTACTGGCGCAGGGTGGATATCAAGAGGTATAGGGCCGTGGTAGCGGTGGCGTCATCGACGGCTCCGGGGGTATTGGAGAGGTAGATTCCTAGTGGTAGCAAGGGCGAGGTAAGCTTCGAGGGATCATCGAGACGCAGGGTATAGCGCCACACGTACCCCTTGCGATGCAGGCGTGGACATCGACGGGATCGTATCCAGCTCCGTTGTGCGCAATCCATTTGACGCTGGGCGACAGGCCGTCGATGATCTCCTTGTCGAAGACACCAAGAATCTCCGCTGATCCGTTCTCCCTGTAGATCCCAACGACATCGGAGTATTTGCCTCCGGGTTGGAACGCAGCGAGGAACTCGCGTCGGTTTTTTGAGTCGAGATACTGCAGACGAGGGATTAGGGGTGGTATATAGAAGCTAAGAAGAGGTTGTGGACGTACAACGACTTCTGTGATATCGCCCAGCAGGTTCTGGACATCCTCATGTGCCCAAACGATACGACCTAAATGACAATCCATTTCAGCAATCCGTAGCTGCAGACACTTGACCATGCTCACCGACGATGAGAACTTTAGGTGCCATTGCGGTACTTATAACTGTTCACCGTTTGGCCAGAGATCATCAGTACGATGCACAGAATATCCACAAGTCGGAAACACACCTAGCTAACTAGGGTATTGTGAACTTAGAATGTCGTAAGTTAAATGCCGGGGGTGGTGGTGGTGACAGAAGATGAAAATGGAGCCGCGGCGCGGGGACTTTTGAGGCTTAGGGGTAAATCCGGTCCGCGCCTCCGTGCCGGCTTCAGGCCCGAACGCCGAACACTCGACAAATCCTTCCGCAAACTCTGGGGACGCGTCATTTAGATGGATATTTCGAGCCTCGCTGGCTTTCTCCAAGCTGTCACGAATCATTTACAATGCTGGTATGGACATGAGAATCGTATAAAGGTCACAGGACAGACATAATACATGTAAAATGCGCGCGTATCGCAATGATATGTCTACAGTCTGTCGTTTTCAGCGATCACCTGTGCTCAAGTGATGAAATGACCGATTGGCGGGCCTACATACGTCTTCAAGCTTCAACCAATAGCCAGAGCCGCGATCACGGCAAGAGCATCTACAAGTTCCACGGTGATTGAGCTGCCGTGCGATGCATTAAGAGAATTCCAAATCGTCAAACCTCTGCGGCTATCCTCGCAGTGCGCCTTTGTCCTTTGCACTCCTGCAGTGTATTGGAGCCCTGCGTGGCGTTCAAAAGGCCATCATCGTGATAAAGCTTGAGATATCTGAGGAAATGAGCTCAGCACAAACGACAACTTCCCCAAAGAGAAAGCGAGAGGCAACCGAAGACACGCCTCCTCCTTGAAATCAAAGTAAAGCTTCCTGTTGTACTTCCGCTGTATGCAGAACGACGCGGCGTCAGTGGACGTGTTCGACGGAGACTCGAATTATG
The DNA here is from genome assembly GCA_018282005.1 of Asterophora parasitica. NCBI lineage: Eukaryota > Fungi > Basidiomycota > Agaricomycetes > Agaricales > Lyophyllaceae > Asterophora > Asterophora parasitica. Next base: position 239,663 of record JABCKV010000013.1, on the reverse strand, counting down.
TCCGCAAGCGCACCTCGTTCCGCCGCGCAGCCTCTTCGTACCGATGACTTTGATGGATGATGAAGTGATCCGCAAGGACAAAATAAGAGATGCCAGAGATATACATCTCAAAGAGACATGCAGCCTTGTTGCCTCCGTAGCCGATGAACCTCTCGTCGCACCTACGTACAGACGTGTCGTCGAAGGGCGCTCAGCAGCACCACAGCGCATGAACGAAAACGCACCAGGGAGGCCCATCTTTCTTGAAAATGACATACGGCTCATACGCCGACTGGTATTGCGTGACTTTGTAGACATCGCCGGGCGGGGCAGCGTAGTACCGCTTGTAGTCTGTGCTGTTGTGTCCGGGAGCCCACGATGCGTGAAACATCCCGAGGCGTTTCGACTTGACAAGGCCCAGCAGCGTCTACAAAGCAGCAACGAAAAAAAAATCCTTCAGCGATAAACAAAGCAAGCGCGAAAAAGCACACAGCGTGCGAACCCGCTTGTCCTTGGGAAATATACGATGGTCGACGCCGTCCGCGTACTTGACGTATTCGAAAGCGGGGATGACGAACGCGGCGTTGCCGTCACGGAGCTGGTGCATGATGTGCCAGGAGTTGCGCATGGCGGTGCGGAAGTCGGTGCAGAGGTAAAAGTCGACGTCGAGCATCATGACGTAGTCCGTGCGCGCGAAAAGGCGGGCGATGTTGCGCCAAGTGTTGAACTGGCGGTCGAAAGCGTCGATGACGAGGTGCACGTCGACGTACGTCGCCATGCTCTTCGAGCTCAGGTACAGCGCACGCAGCGATTTGAGGAGACTTCGGATTTCTGACGTGGAATTCCCGACGTGTATTGTGACTGAGATGGGACCTGGGGGACAATTAGAGCTCGATGTGCACCTGGAAAGTATGTGTAAGACTCACCTTGATACCGTTCGACCATGCGGCTGAATGCCTGGAATCGACTCGTCGTGACCAGGGTTGTTATCGTGATGTCGTCCTGGTCGAATCTGGCGGTCGCGCGGTAGAGGTAGGGGATGATCTTGGTAGGACGCATAGACGATGAAAACGCCTTGGATAGCGTCAACTCTTCGTCGACAAAGAAAGGCTCGGGACTTCCAAGCCCATGTTGCAGGGCAAGATTCGAGGACCTCCATTCTGTTTGGCCGCCTGAAAACTGCAAAAATCGGGGGTCGAGGTCGTATTTGCGGGCCTCCTGCAGTCTTGGGTCTTTCTTAGGAGTGGGGCTGGTGAACAAGACCCATAAAGAACGCGGTGACATGGGGTGATGGTGGTTGACGAGGATAGATAAGCCTGCGCGCAGAGGAGATACCAGGAGGCGATTGGTTGTGTAGAGAACTGCAATTGACACGTAGAACAGGAGCAGAAAGCAGAAGAGTCGCGAAAGACGGAAAGTGGAAAGCATTTGGAGATGAAGGACCTTGAAGACAAGACGCGTTGGACTTGTGTACGTCAGCTGGCTTGTTGATTACCATTGAACTCGTGGTGCTCAGGAGACTTGGGAGAGACGAGAACGTAGTATATTGCACTGGTGTAAAAAGGCTAGGGAATGTACGGAACCACCGACCCATCGCCACTTTCTGAATTGGAAGAGACGATAAATGGGTACTAAGACGTCCAGATTTCTCAGGACACGGCCTGACACTCGAACGACCGCTTGGACAGACCGAGATGGAAAGAGCGGTCATGAGCAACATGGGGAAATGACATGGCCGTGCCGCCGCACGAAGAGCCACAAAAATTTCTGCGGGATTTATGTATGATGTGGCGTGGGAAGATTAGGGCAGGTCGCACAGCCGGCGCAGGGACACCGAGTTGACATGTCGTATGGGAAGCCAGTGCAAGTGCTTGGACGATACCGCGTGGACAGCGACTGTTTGTAGGTTTCTTGGACGATGTGGACGGAATACCCACCAGGTCGCTGTATCACGCCTGATTATACATGTGTTGTATCTGCCAGTGCCGTATGGGTCCCAGATTCCATTTGACTGATAAGACATGTTATCGTTTCCTGATACTCAACTGCCATGTCTCTCTTCCTCTGCGTCGACTGTGGTGGCTCTAAAACTTCTGCTGTCATCTCCGATGTCGATGGCAACGTCCTGGGCCGCGCGCTTGGCGGTCCCTCCAACTTTGCCTATCTGACCCTGAGCGAATTCACCGCCGCTGTCATCGAGACAGTGAGCAAGGCTTTGCAGACGACGACGTCTCCAGCGTCTGCTGAGCCTGTGCCTTTACCCCCCGTCGGCGCCACACCGTTCGCCGCAGCGTGGTTCGGCGTCTCTGGCGTCGACTCGCCTTCCGCCGTCGCACAGATCACGCCCGCCCTCTCCGCCCTGCTCGGCATTCCCGCCGGCCCGCGCCTCGCCGTCGCCAACGACACCCATCTCCTCGCCGCCCCCGTCCGCCTCTACCCCGACGTCTCCCATGCAATCGCCGTTATCGCCGGCACCGGCTCCATCGCAGTCTCCTTCCGCGACCACCCTGGCCGCGCCCTCGAGGAGCTCGGCCGCATCGGCGGCTGGGGCTGGATCCTCGGCGACGAGGGCGGCGGTTTCAGCGTCGGCCGCGAGTCCATCCGTCTCATCCTCCTCGAGCACGACAAGGCCTCCGTCACTGGCATCCCAGTCCAGAGCACCCTCGTCGACAAAATCCTTGAACGCTTTGGTATCACCGATATCATGGAGGTACTTCCCCTCGTCCATGCAAACACCGATCCAGCCTCGGCCTTACTATCCATTCCACGCGAGAAGCGCCTCTCGCAGCTCTCCCCGCTCGTCTTCAAAGCCGCGTTCGACGATGGGGACGCTCTTGCGCTCAGAATCCTCCGCCACACCGCGGGCCTCCTTGCAGAGGAAATCGCCGTGCTGCTTGGTGACGGCAGCGGCCGCACCGTCAAAGCCGATGAGGCTGTCATCTCGTTCGGAGGCTCGCTGGTGGGCATTGAGGCGTACCGGAAATTCATCCTCGACGATCTCGCCCAGCGAGGCCACACCTTCCGTTACGTGCAGTTTGTGGAGGATGCCGCGTCCACTGGTGCGACGGGTCTGGCGGCGGTGGGTAAAGCCTTTGTAAATGAGGCGTGAGGCGCAGATGGAGAATTTTAATGAGTGTCAGATAAGAATATACATTGTACTCAGTAGGCTGGCCCCGTCGCCGAACGAGGCTCAGCAAATTTGTATGATAGAGGTAAGGCGAACTCGTGTATGTTCATCAGCTGCAATACTCAAATTACAATGCTATGAGCGGGAGTGAGGCCGTAGAGGCAGCGATTTTGACTTGGACCAGCGGGAGCATGGAGTGTTAGGCAACGACTGGGGCGGGATCGACGATCGACGGAAAGGTATAAAAGGTGGCTGCAATGAGCCCCTTTTCTGTACCGCCGTAGGTTTCTAGGCTTCTGTCAATTCTTCGACGCGATCTTTCGCTCCCATCTTCTACTTAGTCACCGATGCCTTCCACCCCACTGCTGGCTTCCTGTAGCAACGCGCTTCGTTTGAAAGCTCAACTATTCCGTCCGGCAGGTGCACCCTGCACACCAGTTCCAGGACCACGGCCGTCCCACCCGTCCACTAGCCCATTGCTCGCCTGCCTCGGGGCCGTCATCGGGACGCTGTGCTGGGTGAGTAGCGGGCACATATCATGAGCCCTCGCTTTCCTTAATACCTAGGCATCCACCACAGCATGACGAAAAGTTCGAGGCGTGCGTCAATAGATTGGGCGACAAAATGGAGGCATGCTTCGCAGAGTCTCGCAAGGGCTCACATTCCATAGAGCTACAGTTCTACAAGGTAATGTCTAGCCAACTTGAAACTACTGGGGTTCGGGGTAGAGGCAGAAGTTGGAGAAACCCGCTACATCGAACGTCTTCCTCAATACCAAATCCACTAGGACATATATTGTAGATTAATACATCCTTCATGGAAGATACGGCCTGAACTCCTAATTTACCAGCCTCTCTATAGCGCGGTTAGCTCGTACGAAGCGTGAAGTGCCATCACTGGAGCTGAACGCCACCACAACCCACGCGGCAATCAAATCAGCCGCCACACCCTCGAAATGCAACTCCGCGATATGTCGTACTGCAAAATCACGGCAAACGGATTTGGGTGATGATATTTCCTCGCTGGAGTCCGTCTAGTGAGCGCCGACAAGATGACCTTGGTGGTATGTAGCGTGCTTGCCATGGCATACGTTGTGGCCGTTGTCCGATGGTTTCATGCTAAGTATGATCGATCCTTCACGTCGCTACTCCTCGATCTCGATGCTCCTTAGGCATGCCGCATCGCTCTTATATCGTTAGTACCCAGTACCTCATACATACATACTTACACTCGATAAAAATCCCCACTTAAATAATAAATAACCTTCCGGCCTCCAGGCTGCTCCATTACTGCTTCATCTCCTCCCCCTCCCCGACTCCCCTCTCAAGCCTCATCCCCTCATCCCCCCACCCTTATAAAATTCCCAACAATCATTGTCGGAATTCCCCACTTGTCCCTGCGGATCGTAAACGAGAAGCAACACGGCACGAACCCCTCTCCTTCCGACTCTTCTGAAGAATCCTCTGAAGCTGCTGCTTCTCCAGCAGAGCCATGGTCGTCGTCAGAGTTGGAGGCGGCAGCGAGGGCAGCGACGCGTGGCTTGTACCGCAAAACGCAGGACGTGAGCACGGCTTTTTGGGAGGAGTCGAAGGCGACGTGGCCGTATTTCTGTGTACGTGGGTGTGAGTGGGGAATCGGGCGAGTCGAAAAGCGTAAACGCGCCTCCCAGTAGTTGACGGCACTCTCTTCCGCCATGAGCTCGTAGATGCACAGTCGGCCCTGCGGGGAACGAAATCAGCACAAGGAATATGGCACGCGTCTACATAAAGAACAGAGGATCCACCAGGACGCAGGGTATCACGTATGTCAAGCACTCTCCACAGATCATCTGAACAAGTAATCCATCCCTCCAGCTCGCACAGCACGCGAAAAACAGAGCTCGAAAAGGGCATCACCAATTCACCTCCCTGAGCAACGACATCCCATCCACACCCCCTCCCACGCCCCCTCCCCCTCCATAAAACCCACTCTCGCCCTCAATCCCAATAAGCCGCGCAAACTCGCGATTGGCCTTGTATATCTCGCCGGTGCGGCGCCAGAGGCACGCGGGGACGCCCATGGCGGCGAAGACGCGGTCGTAGGTGAGGAGGAGGCGCTCGAAGGATTCTTCGATTAGGATCAGGTCCTAGTTGGGGAAGTGAGTGGATGGTGTGGGTGTGTAATGGGAAAGAGGGAAGGAGGAAGTACTGACGAGGTCCTGTAATGACTGCGCGACAGCCTATACACTCGTGTCAGCTTGTAACGATGGAAGGGAGGAGGAGGGGCACGCACGCGGAACTTTGGCCTGAGGATCGAGAGCGGACCAAGGATCTGTTGTTTTGATTCTTGGGAGACGCTGCGAAAAGTGGGCGCGAAAACAACAGGACGTCAGTTGACTGTGACGTTGACAGATCATCGAAAAAGGTCGAACGGGGAGGAAAAAAACACGAAAACAACGATACAAGTCCAAAAAAGAAAGGAAACGGCACTCACTGCCCGTCCATCCACCTCCCCAGCCTTCGATAGCCTTGGACATAGTTATACGGCTTCAACAAACCCGCCTCGTACTTGCTGCGGATGACACTGTCGAGGCGCTCATGGCGGGGTGCGGAGGCCTGATCGGCGGCGGTGAGAAGGAATCGCTCAGTTTTCGAGGCGGCAGGGAGGATGGCGGGGGCATCAGAGTCTTCTTGCTTGATGAGAAGTGAGTTGTTGTCAGAGATGATAGCGGGTTGTGCAGAGTCCTGTGGGATAGAGATGGGTTGCGGAGTGATGTCCTGGGAGATTTGGGTGCCAGAGCCAGAGCCAGATGAGGCGATGGCGGCTGTTAGTACGGTGTCGCTCGCCGGCGGGGCGAAGAAGGATCCTTCGTCGAGGGATTCTAGGAAATCGCTGGAGGGATCATCAGGAATGCCTATAGCGATGACGATGGCTGTACCTCAGCACAGAAAACTCGTTTCTCTCCAATGTCCCTGCATCAGCGAGTCCTAGCGCGTCGCCACCTGCCATGAACGACTCGAACCCAAGGGAGGCCAGGCCGGCACTCGCGCTGCTGGAGCTGGCCCCGAGTGGCTGATAGAGGAATTGTCCCTGTGGAACGGGTGTGGGCCATGCGGAGATTTGTGCTGGTGCTGGGGGGTGATATACGGTGACTTGAGGGAACCGGTGAGTGAGCGAAGGCTTAGCGAGGAAAAGCGCACCTGGAACGCCTGTAGTGGGCGCGGGCGTCGATGTAGAGGCGGTACTGTGAGGCTTGGGAGCAGTGGGAGCAGGAGCAGGGGCCACGCGCTGCTCGTCGCGGCACATGTGTGCTATATCGCGCTTGATACTTGATCGTCGTCAACAACCAGTCACCAGCTCATCTTGAAACGCCGTGCACTCACCAGCGCTGGCAGGGCCGGCCATCGTCGCAGGTCATGTGGCTGCGCCTGCAGTAGAGGCAAGCATGATTTACTTTGCGGCGTTTTGTGGGTTTAGGCCCGCTATTACTGCCACTGGCGCTGCCGCGTGTTGTCGTGGTCGCGGTAGTGGGCGCGATGCGTTGGGCGCCCGCAGTGCTTGTGCTGGCGGTGGATGTGGATGGAGCGACAGACGAGGCCATGTCTGCTGCTCGTCCGACGTGATAGTTTGGGATCACGATGAAAAAGTTGGCCAAAGGGGAAACCGAAATGACGTCCGCCGGGAGCAATCTCCGCTGACTCAAGGCCAAGACTACCGCGTATTAGACCCAAGTCAAGAAAAAGTAGAAGTCCTCAATGACCAAGACAGGGGTCGAACCTGCAATCTCCTGATTACACTAATCGTAGTCAGACACGTTGCCATTACGCCACACGGCCATGGCTACTTGCGCTTTTTTCATCCGTGCTCACTCACCGGTCTAGGCTGACGGGGTACACGAGACCTCTAGTACACAGGCAGATATTCTGAGAGCTTCCGCTGAAGCCTGAACTCCATCTCCATTTTTTTTATTTAGTAACGAAGACTTCTATGTGCTACAAACCGCCGTGCATGGGGGCCCTCACTGAGGACCTCTGAAGCCTCGAGCTGCACCACCGCCTCCCGTAGCCTCTCAGGTGTAACCAGTGCCGCAGATTCCCTCAAGTACAGCCAGAGCGCCTCATGGTTCGGGTACGCCTTGATCAAAGACACCGCATGTGCGACCAGAGATGCAGCGTCAACATCAGGGGGTATGGGAGCCTCTGGAAATCGCGAGCCCAGATCCTCAAAGAGCCGCCCCAAGCCACAAAGGCGGAATACAGCAGAATGATCTGAGACGTGGTAAGTGATCCAGTCGGTGAGTGCGTCGAATTCGTCTTTCAGGAGGCCGAGGTAAACGCCTCGTAGTAGTACATCGGACTCGGACTGGGAATTGACATTGAATAACTGCGCGTACACGATATCGATGATGAAATGCCAGTGTGCCCATGCTTGGTAGTTCCGTGGGTACGACTCGCAGCTTTTCCTGATGATAGATAATTCGTGGACAATAGCCTCGGGGGGTATGTCGGGGAGAGGCTGGAGATCAGCAGAGGTTGTCCATCGGGGTGAATGTTCAAGTTGTTCACCGGAATGGAAAGTCAGACGCGCCGTATAGAGGCGTCTGAACAACCAACGGCGATGGTCCCAAAGGATAGATTGTTTAGCGCAGTCGCTCGATCCCCGGAAGAGCACCTCAATAAATTCGAGCTCTCTTTCCGGGTCGAGGTCACCGTTCAGGACGAGCCGTTTCCGGGCATTGAGCGCAGTCTGGTGTGCCGGATTCACGAGGAGGATGATGGACGAGGATATTATGCACAGCTCTGGGACAGCTCGAGAGGATTTGAATAGGGAGATGGCGGTCAAGTAGAGCTTGTACAGCACTTTCTTGGGGATACCGAGATTGCCGTCGGAGTAGAGAAACGGGAAATCGGGAGTGGGACGTTTGCTTGATGCACCCGTATCGACGGACTCCCATTCTGTGAGACCACCGGGAAGGATTTCCACGGAAATGCTGGCGGAAAACGCGGAAGTTGAGGGAAGGGCACGGATGAAGTATATCAATGGGACCTACGGAGAAGAAGATAAGATGTTGGCCAACTGGCGCACGATTTGTGTTGACCTCTCCAGCTCCATCTCAGCGCCAGTCGCGTAATTCCAAGCAATATGCTTGACAGGATGCGTGTAGACCACAAACTGGCGGAGCGAAGGTGGTTCGCTGAAGTCGGACTTGGCGGGAGAAACGATCGCGCTGTTTGACTATGCTTGGCACACATCCTCCTCGTCCTCCTCGTCCATTATATGCTGTGGGCTGGACTTCTGCGCACCAGCAGACATCTCCGCACGCCAGTCCTTCTCCGTCCTCAACTCCAATCTCGAACCTACCGGAAGCGATACATGGCGAAACCCCTTGATTTCAACGCCGGGCCCCTCGTTTGGGTGGACTGCGAGATGACCGGACTCGACCCACGTACGGACAAGATTATTGAGATTGCCGTGTGTAAATAATATGTCGCGTCTGCTCCGCGCTGATTCATTGAATTGAATCTACTGTAGGTTCTCATTACGAACGGAAACCTCGAACTCGTCGACGAGGGCCTCGAGTTCGTCATTCGGACGGACAAGGCAGACCTGGATCGGTCTGTGTGCACACTTGACTTCCTGCTTCTAGACGCGCCGTAACAAGTGTTTCGTAGGATGGGTGAATGGTGTACCAAACAACACGGCCAGGTGCGTTTCTCCCGCCCGCACGCGACGGCTCATCTCATCCCCGACGCCACCCAGTCCGGCCTGACAAAAGCGTGCTTGGAGTCACCGCATTCTCATGAAAATGTGACCAAGGCTGTGTTGGCGTACATTAAGAAATGGATCCCCCAGCAGAGAGTCGGCGTCCTGGCGGGCAACTCTGTGCACGCGGACAGATCGTTCCTCGTGGAGGCCATGCCGGAGGTCGTAGATTGGCTCCATTACCGGTCTCTTTTCCCTACACTTTCCACGATGTACATCTGCTGACACGCTTACTCGTTATTGTATTAGCATCGTTGGTGCGTCATTTTGTTGATTCATCCCATGCTATTAGTGTAACCCGCATGAATCGTAGATGTTTCTTCAATCAAGGTGGGCGGTTTCATTCTGATCTATCGCGTGCTTAATTCATTACTGGTTCAGGAGCTATCACGGAGGTGGTATCCTGGAAAAGGCGCTCCCCGTCAGACGGAGAGCAACCACCGGTAGGCACCCCGACCACGCGTCCAAGGTAAACTCATCATATCGCACACAGGGCACTCGATGACATTCGCGGCTCAATTAAAGGTAAGTAACCACTTTGCCACCTGTCGTCCAAGTCTATTTCATTGAACACTATCTGCAGAGTTGCAGTGGTATAGGGACAACATCTTCGTACCCCCCTCATCGCTATCCTCACCACCGAGTTAAGAAAAGCACCGTGCCGTGCCTCCCCCGCGTGGTATGTAGCATGCCGCCCATTTGTGCGTTATCGAGACCAGTGCAGGCGACTGATATGGCAATACATTTTTTGCACGATATATATACCGTTTCCTGCGTTCCGAAATTTGACGAGCACGCTGTGTCCATCGTGATACATACTACGCACATTTCAGGCCAAGCCGCCTGATAAAAAAAAGCAAATAAAGATAGGTCGTCCTGGGCTGAATGGCGGGTGTTACATGTGCGTTGAGCAGACGGGCTCGCGAGTCCGCGCGGTGGCCATGTGATGAGTGTCATTAGAAATCCCACAAGGTGCCCTAGTGTCAAGAGGCTGTGAGGACGCGTGGAGGACGTGAAGAAGGCGGGAGCCACATACGAATGCTGAAATGCCTGCTTCCTTGCACCCTTCCATCATCTCCTTGTTCCCCTGAAAGTTCGACGTGATGAAAACCACCTCAGCACCCCAAGACACATATGTCTCCTTGATGAGCTTCATCACGTCTGGACGTCCCCCTGGGTACAACACGCGTGTCATGTTCATACGTAGCGTGATTAAAGCAGCTGGTACAAACCTCTTTTTTTGGAGTCCCATAGCGTGACACGGTCAGGACCCAAGTTTCTATGGATCAGTCCAGATATTGTCGGTCCAAAGGTCTTTTCTTGGTCTGAACCGATCCAGATAAGATACCTGCAAAAGGCGGGGTTAATCATGATTTGTCGGGGAAGAAAAATCGCGGAGAAATGCTGCGGATCACTGCGCTTAAAAGGAAAGAAGCTCACCAATCTGGGCTCTGCAGGAACACGAGAGGCGGCAGTCAGACGACGACGAGGAGCGAGTGGTGGAGTTATCTTACCTGCAAGCATGTCGAAAGCGCAGCGCCAAGTCCTGTGCCTGTACACACTCTGATGCCACGCTTGTAGAGCGTCGACGTGTTCGAGACACCTGCGAACTAAACCAAGGGACTAAGCACGAGAACTGGCGAAGGGAAGCCTGCAAAATTCAAACGCACCTTCAACTGCCTTGTCCATACTCGCTGCGGCGGGTTGTCCACAAGACCTTTTGTGAAGTCACCTTGGACTCCGCATATGAGGTAATGTTCTTTGGCGTCTTTGCCTTCGCTGGAGTCCCAGATTTAGTGACTTCGGGGAGGAGGGAAGGAAGGGTGCCCACGAGATGATCCCAAACGCGTGATACTCCATGACGGAACCTCGGCTGATTCTCGCGAGGAGGCCTTGCTGCATCCCCCGTTCGAATCGCAGGACAACAACTTTGGGAGATGGCTTGAGGAATCCATCGTTAGCAAGAGCCAAGGCTGTGATGAAGAAAAAAGTGGCATACGATTTCGACGTCCACTTTCACCTCGCGGATGGTGAACCACGGAATGATGACACTGTCGGAGAGGACGTGAATGGGCCGCCGGCGAAGCAAGCGAGATTGTCGCACGTACAAGACTGTCATTCCCAAGACGAACCAAAAGTCTTGCTGCCGCAATACACGGATCCCATCGGGATTCCAAGTGTGTGTATCGAGGTCGTAGCTGTCGCCCAATACTACGAATATCCATGTGGAGAGCAGACCAAGCCTGAAAACTGTCGGTTTGAGCATTTATGGCCACAGCTTGCAATCGATCAAAGACTCACCAGCCCATGAATCGATGGTGTCGCTCAAAGACACTATTCATGTGACGTTGAGCATGACCCTCAAGAACTTCACGGCGACTTACTTGTGATGCGTGTTCCGCACCCACGGGAACGCGGAAACGATGGATATCCCGACAATGACATTGGTGATTACACCTGTGATCAGCACTGAATCGTGGTTGTCCTTGTGGTCAATGAATATCAAGACCATGCGAAAGATCAGCCACAAGAAGCCAGATGTCGCACACCCGGAGTGGATGCCGCCGAGGTGTTGGAGGGCAGAGGTGCAGCCCAGGCGGAATGCTAGCGGTGGCCACTGGAAATTCATATTCAGCGCTGATCAATGCGAGCGTTCAGCTTCAGTCACCTTCGCAAATAGGGTATTTACTGTGAGGTAGAGGAATCGACCGAAGAGTTCGTTCCGCATAAGGATGGCGGTGAGAAGGTTGCCGAGAACGCAGGCGCCGGTGTAGTGTCGTGGGTATTGCCATTTCCCAGTTGCGGCTAAGATGATGCCAACGAGGTTGACGGTCATGACGAAGGCGAAGAATTTGCTGTTCAGGTGTAAGTAAGAAGACCAGGAGGCTCATAAGAAGTTCAAGTGACGCACCGATACGTGTTGAACCACAGCTGGAAGCGTATCCAGCGGCTGGCCTTGCGAGGTCCAGGCTTCTTCCATGGCAGTGGGGGTATTGTCGCCAGTTGGCCATTGTCGGTGGCCTTCTTGCACGCGGCTGAGTGAAGGTGTAGGGAGGAATAGGAAGTGTCGTGGCTGTTCGATGATGTTGAAGGCGACAAGCCAACAGTGGGTAAGGTAATAGGGAGTGCGAGTTCGTCCTTCTCATAGACGCCCTTCTCTGCGTCATCAATAGAAGACGTTGAAGACATGTTGACGGAAGATAAGAGAGAGAGTCTGGCGAGGGTAGATCCTCATGTCTGGGGATAAATAGGTCACCACAGGTCCAGATGCCCATCGACCAGGTGGTGACAATGTGGCGTAATCTATCGGCCTGCAAAATTGCAGAGACATCGCCGAACCGTGGAGGTGAGGCCGATCATCCCGAGGTGATGGCGAAAACTATTGAATAGCCCAGGAAAACAAGCAAAGAGGGTGGTGATAGGAACATTATCCGCCCTTGAACAGAGGGATATTGACAGGAAAAGGGCCGAAACTGATCATATGCGCGTTTTGTAAGGAGAAGTCCGTTGACGCAAGCCCGGATAAACGTGGGGATGTCAAAAACGCGTCGGACCGGCATTCGGATGATTTTGTTTGCCTGAGATATGTCGAGGCGTGTCGAGGTGCAGGTGATCGCGTGGTGCCAGCGCGTGGTGCCCAACGCGCGGTTTGCAATGCTCAGCCCATGTGTATAAGAGACTAATGCCTGCCTAACACGTTCCGCTGTAACAAGGGTAATCTAAGTGAGGTCATATCGCCTCGACCTCAAACATGAACTTCTGGATAGGTTGCCTAGGAAAGGATATTGTCGGAGATGAAAATGAAAGCCATGATCGCGGTTGAATATTTAACGGAACGGAAGACGTCATGTAGAGGCATTGGGATGCACCCAAAAGAAGACTGCAATAAAGAAATCTCGGAAAGACGACGGTAAATTGCAAGTAACTGGAGTAAAGCGGCACTTGCTAATATGGGTGTGGGCAGTATCTTTCTCTGTGATCTTGCGGTGATCTGTCATATTGGGAGTCTCGCGACAAGCAATTCCCTGACGATAGCTGATTCGGCGAAGAGGCCCCAGAAAATGTTATCATACACAAGGTCATCGATGCCCGTTGGCCTAATGTCTAGATGCGGCTTTCCGCGTACGCGATGCTATGCCGTTGAATAAGGACAGGTACTAGCGAACGAGTTGGTGGAGACGACCCAGGTGATAATAGGCCAAGAAAAAATATCCAAATTCAAATTTTGGACGAAGGGCGCGGCCAGCCTTGGTCAGTCGAGGCTGCCTTTTGAGTTGGAAGCTGTTGGAAGCGCAATCCTTAGGTGGGTTCAGAAAGCGCGAGTGAGACACGTGGACCCACTTAGATTCGATGGCGGCAATGAAGGCACGTTATGCATACATATCTCCAGGCCTTCCCAGGAACAAGCGAAGAACATGCCGGCGCATCCGCCTGACGCAGTGCGTGAGGTACATAGGATTCAAGTCTGAAGCCCATATAGTATCAGTAGGGTCGCTGAAGCACCACGTCTGTCAATGGCGATCCATGCTGGCAAGGTTCTCCGCTTCCCATTCGTATGGGCACAAGAAAGGACGAGGAGGAGAGGGTCCTTGGAATTTCTTTGGCCTTTGCAGAGCCCATTGTAGTTAGAAGGGGGTAAGCTCTGAATCCGATTATGACCGACGGACTTGTCAAACTATTTAGAACTTGTTTAGGGTTAGGGTCACCCCTAGGATTTTTCTAGCGGCCGAGTCACATTTTGAAACTTGACCAAGCTCACCATCCTCCTTGGGGCACCATGACTCTCGCGCGACTCCGGTCGCCGTGGCTAAAGGCATTAGCTCGACCGTCTGCACGCTCTTTTACCACCAGCCAGGTCAAGCGCGTGGCCTTTGCCCCCACCAATGCCTTACGCGCCGTAGCTGCACCAGCTGTTGGCTCTTACGCGAAGGAGGGTGAGCATGTGCTCAATTCGCCATCTGAAATTGCCCGCAAAATCTCTGCCAAGGTCTTGCCTAAACTACCTCGACCCGATGTCCAGAAGGTCCTCGTCGTCGGTAGTGGTGGTCTATCCATTGGTCAGGCCGGCGAGTTCGACTACTCTGGCTCCCAGGCGTTGAAGGCTCTTCACGAGGAGGGCGTCCAAGCCATCCTCATTAATCCCAACATTGCTACCTGGCAAACATCACACGAACTGGCCTCAGAGGTCTACTTCCTTCCCATTACCGCGGACTACGTCGCATATGTCTTAGAAAAGGAACGGCCTGACGGAATTCTTCTTACATTCGGTGGACAAAGTGCTCTCAACGTCGGTATCGAGCTCGACCGTATGGGTGTCCTCGAGCGTCTTGGTGTCAAGGTTCTCGGCACACCCATTCGCACTCTCGAGGTTTCGGAGGATCGTGATCTTTTCGTCCAAGCTCTGAAGGGTATGTACTTACCATTACCATATCATTGTGGCGCTGATTTATCCACATCAGAAATTGACATCCCCGTCGCGCAATCGACCGCTGTTTCATCCGTGAATGATGCTCTCGCTGCCGCTGAAACAATTGGTTACCCGGTTATTTTGCGCTCTGCCTTCACCCTCGGTGGACTCGGTTCTGGTTTCGCCAACAACCCGGATGAACTTCGCGATCTCTCTGCCAAGGGTCTCAGTCTGAGTCCTCAGGTCCTTATCGAAAGGAGCATGAAAGGCTGGAAAGAGCTTGAATACGAAGTCGTCCGCGACGGCGCGGATGTACGTTGCATGTCACTTTGAAATTGATGATGAAATTGATATTTTTGTTGACTTTCAGAACACGATCATTTGCTGCAACATGGAAAACTTCGACCCTCTCGGCACACACACTGGCGATTCTATCGTGGTTGCTCCGTCGCAGACTCTTCCTGATGACGAGTACCACATGTTGCGCAGCGCTGCCCTCAAGGTTATCCGTCATCTTGGTGTCGTCGGTGAATGTAACATCCAGTATGCCCTGAACCCGAACTCGAGAGAATATTGTGTGATCGAAGTCAATGCTCGGTAAGAACGTTCCACATACGCGCCACGATCACTGGTAACTGACGTATTATACTATTTACTTCAGTCTGAGTCGGTCTAGCGCCCTTGCTTCCAAGGCCACCGGATATCCTCTCGCGTATACAGCTGCAAAGATCGCTCTCGGTCACACTCTGCCTGAACTGCCCAACGCTGTCACCAAGACCACGACTGCTTGCTTCGAGCCTTCCCTGGACTACATCGTGACCAAGATCCCTAAGTGGGATCTTGCCAAGTTCTCGTCGCAGGTCAACCGTGAAGTCGGCTCTTCCATGAAGTCGGTCGGTGAGGTCATGGCTATTGGACGCACTTTCGAGGAGTCTCTTCAGAAGGCAATACGTCAGGTTGATCCTCGCTGGAAGGGCTTCGAGGTCTATATCGAGCCGGAAGATTTGGATAAGGCTTTGACTCGTCCCACCGATATGAGGCTGTTCGCTATCGCATATGCCATGTTCAGGAAGAACTACACTGTAGATCATCTTCATGATCTGACCAAGATTGACAAGGTTTCTCCTTGAATACCCAATAGCTTCGAACGCATCGCTGACATCTGCTGCCACAGTGGTACCTCTACAAGATCGACAACATTGTCCAGACCCACCACGCTCTCAAGAAGGCCGGTTCCATCGAGGCCATTGACCATGAGCTCATGCAGCGTGCCAAGCGCATGGGTTTCGCTGATGCCCAGATCGCTGACATTATCTCCTCTACCGAAAACGTTGTCCGCGCTGCCCGCAAGTCCCTCGGCATCACGCCCTTCGTCAAACGTATCGACACCCTGGCCGCCGAATACCCCGCCCACACCAACTACCTCTACACGACCTACAACGCCTCCGAGCACGATGTTGAATTTGACGAGCACGGAACCATGGTCCTTGGTAGCGGTGTCTATCGTATTGGAAGCAGTGTCGAGTTCGATTGGTGTGCTGTCACCTGCGCTCGCAAACTCAGGGATATTGGCAAGAGGACTATCATGATCAACTATAATCCCGAGACTGTGTCCACCGACTTCGATGAGGCCGACAGACTGTACTTCGAGGAGCTTGGTTACGAGCGTGTCATGGATATTTACGAGTTGGAAGCGGCGCAAGGTGTCATCGTCAGCGTTGGAGGTAAGCTTTACCCCGTTCAGCGCGGCAATGCAGTCACTTATCACCATGTTCGTTGTCTTAGGCCAACTCCCCCAGAATATCGCTCTTCGTCTCAAGGAATCTGGTGTTAACGTTTTGGGAACTGACCCCGCGCAGATCGATACTGCTGAGGATCGTCACAAGTTCTCCTCCGTCCTCGACAGCATTGGCGTTGACCAGCCCGAGTGGACTGAGGTCACAACCCTCGATGCCGCCAAGGCCTTCGCCTCCAAGGTTGGATACCCCGTCCTTATCCGTCCTTCGTACGTGCTCTCCGGTGCCGCCATGAACGTTGTCTTCGAGGAGTCTGCCTTGGAGTACAATCTCTCCGCCGCTGCCAACGTCTCGCCCCTGCATCCCGTCGTTATCACCAAATTCATCGACAACGCCCAGGAGATTGATATTGATGCTGTCGGTCACAAGGGCAAGCTCATCGTCCATGCCGTCTCCGAGCACGTCGAGAACGCCGGTGTCCATTCCGGTGACGCTACCTTGGTCCTGCCCCCCTATACTCTGGACGCCACTGATATGTCCCGCCTCAAGACCATCGCTGAGAAGGTTGCCGAGGCATTCCAGATCTCCGGGCCCTTCAACATGCAGATTATCAAGACCCCTGCTACCGAGTCCCAGGAGTCCCAGCTCAAGGTCATTGAGTGCAACCTCCGCGCTTCTCGGTCGTTCCCCTTCGTCTCCAAGGTCCTGGGTCACAACTTTGTTGATACAGCCACTTCTGCCATTGTCGACCAGGATGTACCTGCCGCCGTTGACCTTATGCAGGAGAAGCGTGACTACACCTCAATCAAGGTCGCTCAATTCTCCTGGACCCGTCTTGGTGGCGCAGACCCCTTCTTGGGCGTAGGTAAGACACTTTCGTCACTTTCAAGACTTGGGAACATTTTCTGACACTGCATGTTATAGAAATGGCCAGCACTGGAGAAGTCGCCAGCTTCGGAAAGAACATCCACGAGGCTTACTGGGCATCCCTCCTGAGCACCACCGGCTTCAAGGTCCCTAAGGCTGGCTCTGGTGTCCTGATCGGTGGAGACATCAACAAGCCCGAGATGGCTGTCATCGCGAAGAGCCTCGTTGCCCTCGGCTTCAAGCTCTACTGTTCGTCACCCGTCGTCGAGGAGTTCTTGAACGAAATCCCCTACGTCACCGCGAAGCGCATTATCTTCCCCACCAAGGATAAGCGAAAGCTTCGCATGGTCTTCGATGAATATGACGTCCAGACCGTCATCAATCTTGCGAAGGCTCGCGGTGTCGACTTCAACGACGAGGACTACGTCGCTCGCCGGTTAGTTTTTTTATTCATCTACATTCCTCCTGATTATCTCATGCGTCTTTCGTTTCAGAAACGCTGTCGACTTTGGTCTTCCTCTACTCAACAATGCCCGGACTGCTCTGCTGTTCGTGGAAAGTCTGGCTCAAAAAATTCCTCTCGGAGGCCTCAGGAGCTACTCTGAAGGTCGTATACCCCCCGAGGTCCGCTCCTGGTCGGAGTTCGTTGGCAAGCGAGCTTGAGCCTTAGGGCGCCCTTAACGGGAGTAGGAGAGTTTCTTGGATGCATATATTTTGATCACATTTAATCCAGCAAAACGAGCTTGGGCTCGAATGTAACTTATATCAAAACCCTTTATGGCGTGTCTGTCTATAGAGTAATTCTATGTTTCGTCATGAATCGTCGCTAAGTCTTCAGGCGTGCAGAGTTCGTCGAGGTCGAGCTCTGCCACAGACGTTCCAGCTGGACGTGAATCATCTGGTGTGGCGTACTGCCGCTCGATAGCAAATTTAGCTGCAAGGCCCGGCTCCATTGTCCCCAAAATTACGTCGGCCACAAGTCGCCCGATGACAGGGAGGAACTGAGATGTGGCTTAAGGACAAAACTTCGCTCCTGGATCGCGCTGTTCTCACCTTATATGCGTGTCCACTTCCTGCGGTGGCGAGCACCAATGATGGGTCCCCTGGAGCATGTCCAATAATCCAATTCCCGTCGGGAGAATCGTTATACCTATGATCAACGTCAACACCGTTGCAGACCTAGCAACATGTATCACATATTTCGCACCAGCACATCCTGGTCGCAAAAAAGGGTTTATCTGCAAGCTTCGGATATACTTCCCGCAGATAATTTCGCATTAGCTGCACCTGTGATTTAGGAATACGAAGCCCGTGTTCAGCGTCGGTTGTTACTGTGCGTGGCGTAGAGACGCCACCATCACTGGTGTGTGTATATCCAGCAAGATGCATTGCCGTCTTTACTACTCCTTTGTTAGTAGGCTAATACACTGTCAGGCAGTTCTCAAGGAATAGGTAAGCTCTTGGATCATACAGGGAAAACATAGAATCCAGAACCGAAGTCGAGGACTACAGGGCACTCCTTGTAGGTCGCCGCCTCTTCTTCAGTGAGCTGAATCATAGCCATGCTTTGTCTTGTTCCCTCAGCCAATTATTCAACACTTTTTTACTCTTTTGGAGGCTTACCCAGTAGAAAGTCCTGATGTGTATTTAGCGGTGATTCCAGGAAAGGCCGAGGGTGTCCAGGATCCTGTAGCAATGACAACAACTGAAGCCTCATAGATTGTCGCATCCTGGCACTGAATACCAATCGTTCTGCCACCGGAATCTCGGATGACCTTATCGGCGGCCTTGCCAGATATTACCTTGCCTCCAAGAGAGATGACCATTGAAATCAATATAGAGAGGCCTTGTCCAGCATCAGCCCAGCCCGAGTCGCTGTTCACATAGCCAGCATGCCCTTCGAACGCAGCAGCAGGGGCACCGGATGGAAAGGCTGCGCGAATCGCGTCTCCATTGGCAAGAGGCTTTATCCGGGCACCCAGCGCCACATCGTTCTGGTATGCTTCGTCCGCATATGCGAGCTTTTGGGAGAATCCAAGTACGACTACACCGGATCTGTGATAGAATATCATTGGAAGGTAGCCTAAGCTAGTGCCAGAGAGTATAAGCATACTCGCGATATGTGTCGGCCCATACGTCGCGATCCTTCCACGAGGCTATTGCTTCACGGGCAAGCTCAGCGTAAAACACATCGGAGTATGCACTTCGAACGACTGGAGGGATCGAAAGTAGACGGTGGTGAGCGATTGGAATGGAATGTCGTATGGGGAAGATACACACTCCTGTTTATATCGTTGGATGCTGCATCTGGAGCAGGGAGAATTGAGGATCGGTCAATGATAGTCACGTCGGTAAAGCCGCGTTTCAACAGATGGTAAGCTGTTGAGACCCCAAAGCAACCGGCGCCTACGATCACTACTTTCTCGTATGAAGGAATCATATTGCAACGAAGGAAGGTGAATAGATCAGACGGAAGGAAGGCCCGTCGGCATTAGTGACTGGAGGGTGGCTCCGCTGAACAAGTTCAATTCATTTTCATTTTGTGATCGCACGTGGCCAAGCGTTTTGTCTGCACTAGTCTCATCCTTGCTCTCTTCCTTGACGCGTAGAATGGTCTCCCTTCGTTTTGGCTCCCATGCAGACTGGATCTCTACGCATAACATTTTCCTTGATTTCTTCGACGATAACGCGCCAGAATCGGTCCGTGCGCTCGCGAAACATATATCTCCAATGTCCTTCAGTTACTCCGGACGACCGCGACCGCAGACGCAGAAAACCGCCAGGAGAACAGAGCCTCGGCTACTATGAGGAATAAACTCCAGTTCTGTATTCCCGCCATCGACGGTGGTAAACGACTGATCAGGTGAAACCTTGTCTCCAGTGTCCCACCAATTCTTAGCGGAACTTTTCTCAGAGGTCTCCTCGTCTAGTGCCTCATCCTCAAACACCTCCTTAGATGTGTCTTCGGAAGCATCACCAACACCCACGCCGTTGCCTGAGGATGTGGGTTTCGGCGGGATCGCCGAAGGTGCGACACGGGATACAGGGATCTCTACCAGAACAAACAGGTCTGCATAACCATGGGTTGGCTCGAATTGAATGAGGTCATGATCTATTGCCCGTGGAAGGGTGTATAACGAGCCACTAAATATCCATTGGCGAGACATTCACAACAATGCACATAAAATCTCACAAAGATAGCCCTTCTCCAGCACAGAGACGACCGAGGGCACCGATGAGAAAGCATCAAAGTGATCGCATGGGCCGACTTTTGCGATAGTCAAGGGCTAGGACGTCTGCAAAAGGACGAGTTCAAAGACGCCCGCCACAGCATCGGGTGACATGCTTTCACCAGATATTGGCATTTCGCAGATATTGTCTCAGCCGTCGTCAGCGCGCTCTATCATCGGAGGGCATGTTGCACTGAAGAGCCTGTCATTGGTATTGTTCTTCATGCAAACCGTTGGTTAGCTGGAACAATCTCCTCGTCAATCGGGAGAATTGGTAAGACATCGTAGTCTCTTCCAGTAAACTTTCTGACACCCCCTCTATTAGCCCACTGCGCATGTTGTCTTATATCAGCAGCGAATTTACAGTCTTGGAGATCCGTTCTCTGTGCTTTTGTTTTCTCAAACGCTGCTCGCTTTTTCGGGTTACGCGAACTTGCTGCGAGTGTCTGCTACGACTGCCTTAGCATCACAGACCTTCACCACCTCTTTCCATGGCTTATTATCATTGCCGAAATGCTGGAGCATGGATCGGTCGATCATGCCCATTGGCACCTATCATTCTATTATGGATCTGAACTCGTCCAACCTGCCCTTCGATTACACTTACATGATCAAGGTCTATCAAGAAATCGCGGTGTTTTTCAAGCCCAATTTCCGTTCCAGGGTTTGTTTCACGCTCTTTTATGACCCACAGTGAGCTTAGTTATTTGCAGCATGCGGACGGGATGCCAAAAGTCGACCCAGGGATGAAGCTTTGGATAGACTGGCTCCAAAAACAGGATAAAATGCAGCCGGCAAATTCTACTGTTGCCCAGGATGCTTTAAAAGTACTCGTCGGTGCTGGAAAACGTCGACAAGCGCCTGCCCACATTGCTTGGCGCGGCCTTCGATTCGCCCACCAGCCGTAGATTTGTACAGGCAGATGTCCCCCACCTTGAGGTCGAGGTCCGCTCTCAATGGGACACTCTGATAAAATGTTATGGGAATCGGCGCCTCTCCATTGTCAGGTACTTACCATATTGCACCGTGTTTCTTTACTTTAGCACAGGGCTGAAATTCTACACCCAGACTCGAAACAAATCTCGGAGTGTGTCTGGACCCCTTGGCCGATTGCGCTGATGCGGCTTTGTATAGGAATGCCCTCACACAGCTCCTCAATGTGCCTGATCTCAAGCGACGACTCAGAAATGGTGACACGAACTCGATTCGATGGTCAAGGGAATCACAAATCAAACGACCCACCGCGGCCTACAAATCTTGGAAGACAGAGGAACTGGTAAGACGAAAGGCAGAGGCGCGTTTGCAAGAGGCTGCTGAAGAAGAAGCAAGATTGGCGAGCCAGGAAACCACGAAGGTGCTGGGGGATTCGGAAGGCGAGTCGTTGACTCAGGACGAGGCAGGAAAGGCGAATGAGTTGTCGAACTTGAACGAGTTGGGAACAAGCGAGCCGAAGCAGCCCAGACCGACTTGAGCTAGGTCGAAGAAGCAAAGACGTCGATGGCGCCTGTCCCGGAAGAGCCCTAGGCAGAGCAGGCCATACCACTACTTATCTCATCTCTGGCCTCCTGAGAGCTGTGTACTATCTCAAGTGATCCACGGAATGCAACGGGGTTGTACATTTGGACCCTTGAACTTTCCACAGATTCTAGCCGTAGTCGACAATGCATATTTCGTTTCAAACATGTACCGTGTATCGTCAATTATATTATCATTAGAATTAATCCGGATATAAGCTCTAGTTTCATGGGTATGCTTCGCATGATCTACCAAATTGTAGAATTGTAAGGTATGGCAGAGACTCACTGGGCAAATAGCCTGATGATCACAGAGTGTAACTTCCCATCACGAATCGCCTCATGAATGAGCGATACATTCTGCCCCACGCTCTGGTCCTCGACATACAGCCCCTTCGCAAACCGCTCTAAGTTCTCCGATCCATGCATCCGGATGCCAAGCGTACACCTCACAAACTCGTAAACGGGGCGCGTCTTGTTGAGGTACCGGCTTGCAGGTGCAGAACCGCGTGCGCCTGACAAGTATTCACCGCGCAGGGTATCCAAGAGCGATGTGCCTCGGGATGCGACCTTAGCCCGAAACTCCGGTACACAAGCAAGGGTGGAGCCGAGTGCTGCGGGGTCATCAAAGGAGGCTGGGCCGGTGAAGAAGTCTACCAGGAGTGTGGAAGATGAAGCAGCGACCTTGGACATCCGTTCAGCAGCGTCCATCGTGCTTGTGCTCTCGAGCGTCTCTTGCATGGTGCGGCAGATTCTGGCGGAGAGTGAACTATGCTCGGGCGCTGACAGGGAGCAGCCGAAAGATCTGCCCAATTCCTCAGATGCGATCTTGTTCAGTCCCTCGACAAGTTCCTTGTGGAGCGCACGGAGGTCGAGAGCTGCGCAGCAGCGGTTAGCGAATTGTATTTTTCATGACATGGGTGGAAAGTTACCTTGGCAGAGGGCATACAGATATGACGCAGTCAACATAGACAACACCTCGAGCGAGTTGATGGTCGCGCGAGCCGAAACCAGAGCCATGGAGCTAAAATAGTGATGAGACAGGTTAATAGTGAAGGAAGGTTGTACTGTACTCACTTGACTGCCTGGTTATGCATCTCAGCTGATTGAACATGGGTGGAGACTGGGCTCGCAAGATAGCCAAGCTCCGCCACATAGGCTGCGCTGGCAATGTCGACGCCCTTGCAGTGATAGTCAAGAGAAGGATCAGTGGCCGCAAGGGATGGAGGAAGCCCCCGGTTCATCGTAGGGTTGACGAGTTCGGTACATTGGCTGAAGAGAAGTTTGCCGAGGTGATGAAGACTTAGTCGGGTCTTCTCCATTGCGTTTGTGATCGCCATTGCCTGGAAGTTGCCACCGTTGTGGACTTTCCCGGTCTCGCCATCGACCAACGGATTATCGGTGGCTATACAGAGGACGGTGAATTATGGGAAAGATAAGAAAAAACTGGCAAACATACTCGAGTTGCATTCGATGGTGACGGTCTTCAGAGCCTCGAGCAAATCTTCAATCTGGGGACCGATGAACTGAGGGGCTGTCCGCAGAGGATATCGATCTTGTCTTAGAACACCTCCGTCTTCATCGATTGTCACCTCTGCCTCGTGGGTGGTGGCGAATGTGCTGTCCTCCAGTAGGTCCCATATGAGTTTCGCGCACTCAATCTGTCCAGGATGGGGTCTCGCAACGTCGTGAATGAAGGGGTCAAATGACCCGCGTTTGCCTGAGAGGGCCTCTGTGCCCATCGCTGTACACACCTGTGCGAGGAGAGCAAGATGGATAGCATCGTTCAGAGCCAACGCTGCGACAGAGGCAGAGAAAGCGGTGCCGTTTAAAATTCCAAGATGCTCCTTGGAAGCTAAAGTAAGTGGCTCGATATTGTGCGAGGCAAGTGCATCGCGCGAGGATCGAATTTGGCGAGCACCGAAAACCCTGGGACCATCAAAGACACGGATGGACGGGTTGCCTGTCACTGTGCCTGCGATATATGACAGAGGTGAGAGGTCTAGATGGATATTAGCAAGGTGGATAGGGGAGGAAAACGATGGGGCGTACCTCCAGAGGCTGATATGCTTCCCCTGAGAGGGACGACCGGAGTGATGTCAGCTTCAAGTAGCTCGTTCATCTTCTCGATAAGGTCGATCCTCACACCAGAGTGACCCCGGACGAGAGAGTTCATCCTGATCAGGATAGCACCTCGAACCCACGATTCAGGCATAGTTGTTGACGCGACAGGATCGAGAAGAGGCAGTACATCGACGGGCTTTGATGACGACGGCAGCACACCGCTCTGCAAAAGTTGCAAGAGGGCGTTTCCGAGAAGCAGAGGTTTGTCGGTACGAGTGTCTGCACTCCCCCCAAAACCGGTCGAGACACCGTATACGCTGGTACCCGCCTGGACTTTGGATGTGATGACGTCGCGGCTTTTCTTCATCCGCGCCTGGACATCCGGGGACTGGTCGAGTTCAACAGTCGCATGATATCTAGAGGCAGCTGCTACAGCTGCGATAGAGAGGTTATGCCCATCGACAGCTACAGGCCGGCCACATCTAGCATATCTGTGAGAACAAGTTAAAACGGAAAGTGAAAATAGAGCGTACCTGATATAGCTGTCGAGTTCTTTGTGGGAGTGAATGAAGCTAGCCAATAGTGGTGTTGGATTTGAAGGTGTGGCTTCCTGAGGTACAGGAGCAGGTGCAACAGTAGTGACTTTTGCTGTTTGAAGCTCGAGAACCGTAGCAGGTATAGGAACAGACGGAGAACGCGTCAGGGCTCGTGGTTTGGTAATAGCCATGGGTAGAGCAGTGAGAATGGAGAATCATCCTGACTCTTGAAGGACTTTATACGTCAAAGTTACTGAGGCGGCGGCTGCCACAGGCTCTGAGTGCACTCAGTACTTCGGACGCGAAACGGAGGTAATTCGGACGCTGGCAGTAGCGATCAGTTTCAACACTGCAACGCGTCAGGCCCAGGGCGGCTGATCATCAAAGTTAGCGCCGCGGCACTGGCCGACACAACTCTTTGCTCAACCATCTTCAATAATAGGTACAGATTTAGTAAGTAACATGCAGAACACTCGAATCTGCAGCTTTTTGGCCATTCGGTCGTTCAGCTGTATTCTCGCTAATATCCTGTCCTGCGACGGGGCACTTGCCAACTTTGGATGCGAGTCACTGCAATTCCGTCAACCCCGCAGTTTTACACAACTGCATGCTGTGTGATCTACACCCTCTGGCGTCACTTGTATCACTCTGGAGGCACGACCCTGAAGCCTGAACACTGCCTCTTACAATGACTTGGACTTGACCCTCCGTCCTCTGATGACTCAGTTCTTCGAGTCCCTCAGCCACCTGAGGGCAGAAAAGAACATGGACCGATGCAGTCCTTTGGAATGGTAGCCAAGCATGTCCGTTCATATTGATTGATCAAATGATGTGCATTACTTCGAAGATCATCCGTTCTCATCCGGTTTATCGAAAATTCTTTCTTCTCTTGAGGCTTGACCACCACTTTCCCACTACTTATCCTAGTTTTTCTGGAGGGGCTTCCGTCCACATGTCTGCCAGAAGCGTCCTCACTGGCAGAGCGTATCGTTCGCCACTACATCACACAGGCTCCCTGACGCCACAGGCGACGTGTCTTCTTCTGGCGGTCGACAGGTGAATGAAGCTAACACATCAACTCCTCTGAAGAGGATTTCAATGTTAATTCATTTCTTTCAGAAAATGTGCCGTGTTCTCAGACGTGGAACATGCCACTGAGATGAACCGACTTGGACAGATGTCGTCTAGTGCGCGGAAAAGATCTGCAAGGTTGCGGTTACACCATCTGGGTTGACCCAGGGAATTTCCTCGACGTGGAACTTAGTGTACTTTGCATATTACCTAAAACTGCCGAGATACAGTAACCATTGGCCCGTGGCAGGCTCGCACCTCTTAGTACAAAGCTGCTTCAAGTTCCGTGGCCAGGCCAAATGAATTCAAATCGTAAAAAATTAACATAACTTGCCCAATGTAATGCAATCTTTTTTAATCCGTGGCAAAGGAACGAAGCTCGATCACTGGCAGTATCGGGATTGCGTGGGTGCAAAAGCAGTCGAAAGCCCAGAGTAATTGTAAGCTACCCCGTGGATATCAGAAAGGTATTTCGGCGCTGATTGTGAGGGCGGCTTAGAAAACTTCTTTGAACTTCAAGAAGAGATGAAGCGCCTACTGCGCGTGGCACAAAGTAGAAATGTTGTGGCGTCGGCCGGGCCGACACGCCGAAGCCGATAGATAACAGGTACAAACAACGGATTTTTCGCGATGCTGAACGAACCCAAATCATTTTTAACCAACTATGGTGAGCGCCAACACTTTGAAGCTGAAAATGCTAGTATCTCATCGTCGAATAGGGAAAGGCCAAGAAAACAAGAAAGTTTGCGACCGTCAAGCGGATGCTAAATCCTAATGACATCCGTCTGTGGGTTTGATTCAATTTCTATTGAAATCGCACTAAGCTTACGATCCAAGGCAGAAAGGAGAACCAGCTCAAACAGAAAAAGAAGGAGGAGGAGGAGAAGGAGAAACTCGTGCGCCGAATGTACGCTCCTCTGCCATAACCTGGTATACTGTTGACCAACTCATATCCTCCAGCCCCCAAGTAGCATCGTCGCTGTTCTTCGCCCACAACACCGCGCTTGTACCGCCATACCGGGTTCTCATTGATACCAATTTTATCAATTTCAGCCTGCAGAACAAACTGGAGCTCGTCAGTGGCATGATGGACTGCCTGTATGCCAAGTGTACGTTGTTCTATTCGCGTACGTCGAACTGTTGACCCAACGTTTCATACCTATCCCAGGTATCCCCTGTGTCACTGACTGTGTGATGGCTGAGCTGGAGAAGTTGGGGCATAAATACCGTGTTGCGCTTCGGTGTGTCGTCTTTCATCTCACCGAATGATTGTCGTTGCTCATTTGTCGGGAATCTAGTGTAGCGCGGGATCCTCGATTTGAAAGGCTACATTGCTCACACACTGGAACTTATGCCGATGACTGCCTGGTGCAGCGTGTCACGGCCCACAAGTGTTACATCGTGGCCACCTGTGATCGAGAGCTTCGCCGGCGAATCCGTCAGGTCCCCGGTGTTCCCCTCATGTATATTGTCAAGAGGCGATACGCCATCGAACGTTTGCCAGACCAGGGCGCTCCATCATAATTCTGCGCCCGCTCGTTTTGGACGTCCCATCCATGCGCAACTTTCCCACCAAGGTGTCGCCCTTCCTCATCCCATGTCGCCTCTGCATTAATCGCTTCGGTGCCCATGGTCAAAAGTATGATCGTTTCAAACGGGACTCTATATCACTTCTTATGTAGCATTGTTATCAACACTAGCATGTACTGTATACATCATCATTGTTAGACCTGTCACCGTCGTTGTATGAGATTCTCCTCTATCATTGTCAGGGGATACTACCGCCGGTCATGATCGCAATTATTGATGGTCAAACAACACGTCAATAAACCGCTTGAGTCACACGCGTTCCTCATATTGAACGCGACAGCGAACAACAGTAATCCCCTTCCCCTGTCGCACTCCCTCACTTCTAAGCTATGTCAAGAAACGAAGACACCCTCCCAAATGAATACCCGTACTCATGGAGCCCAGACTCTGACCTTCCACTCCAGGACTTTCTGACGAAGGTGCTCAACTCCTCGAGTTTTGATGTCTTGGAACTTCATGCACAACAATCCTACACAGTACAAGCCGTCAATGGTTCAAAATGATGGGAAGAAACCAGTGCGTTTCCTTCTCATTTTGCTGTTTTAGACAACGACAGCTGACACAGTCTGCAGTGGATCTGGGTCCGGGGTTCTGAGCCGAAATCCAAGGACAGGGCCGTAGAGAAAGCTATCGAGGAAGCTGCAGAACTATGTATGGTTCCTTTCGATTCCCCTTGAATCCTTGCCATTACACGAAACACAGTGAAAAAGGTAACAGAGAAAGTGGAGGCCATCAAGGTGCGTTGCACAGTGCCGTTTCTCGAGCTCCTCTCACTCTGAATGAACCAGAATGATGCTTCGATACCAGTGCGCTCCAGCAAGAAAACGGGCGCCAAAAGCAAGAAGGAAGTGCGCGAACAAGTAGGTCTCTCAGGGAATCTCACTTGCTCTACGGCCTTAAAACACCCAATTACACGCAGGTCCAGGCAGAAGCTACCGAGAGTCTCAAAGAAATAGCAGTTCGACACGGCTATGTTTCTGGGAAATGGTTCGTCACACTTTTCGGCGCCGCGTGTCGAAACTAACGAACCGAATGTCAGGTTGATTTTCGCCTCCCCTGGAAAAGTAGACACAATTTGGACGAGCCTAGCCAGTGCGTTATTCACTTTATGACCATACTGGTTGTTTCCAATGCATAACTCTCGCAGCTTCACTCGCATCGGGTCCCCTTGCCTCGACATCCGCGCGTCTCGCTAAGGTGGCGACATCCCCGGCGGAAGACAGTCCAAACTATCAGCATATCATTTGTGTATACGTACCAGATGTATATGACAAGGTTGAAGTCACAGAGGTAATTGTTTCTTTGATTTTAACAGTTTCATGAGATCTAATGTCTTGTAGATCATGAGAATAATGCTGCGAAATCACGGCGTCAGTTTGAGCGGCGTGAAGTCCAATCTGTATACCTCCCTAAGTGCGTCGGCTCCTAGCAATGGCTTACCTTTTTGGATGAACAGAATGTCGTCTGTAGGAATTGACAGTAAACATGCTAGCGGTATTCCGTCAACGGTCATCTCTACCCCTTCGGCTTATTCATACCTGCAACTGACGCGGCTTTTCAGACATGGAAGAACTCGGCGCTCATGGATGACAAGGAATCCAAGGTCGACAAAACACGCGCTGTTTTCGTCTCACATAATATTAATCACACACTATAGGAGCTTAAAGACGCGTTCTTCGCCGAGCTGGCGTCCACCAAACCTGCTGCATCAGACAAGCCCAAAAGCGCGGTGAAGTCGGATGAAGCTGCACCAGCGGGCAAGGCGAAGCCCAAGCTCAAGAAGAAGGCCGCCGACGATCCCTTTGCCTCTGATGACGACGATGACGCTAAAGCAGATGCGGGAGAGGAGAAGCGTAAGGAGGCGATCCAAGCCAAAACGGCAAAAGGAAAGCCACAGCCAAAGAAGAAAGTGGTGGATGACACCTTCGGTTCTGATGACGATGACGCGGAAGAAGAAGCCAAACGAAAGTCCGAGGTTAGCAAGAAAAAATCCAAGGCCGTGTCGAGGTCAAAGAAAAGACAAATTAGCGAGTCGGATGAAGGAGACGTGGAGGAAGAGGAGGACAGGCCGAAGAAGCGGAGGTCTGGTAGATGATTGTCTGATATTTTGTTGGCTTCAAGGTAGTGTTCTCGTCTACTTATTACCTATTCAGATATTCAGATAATTTACTCGAAAGTCCTGAGCTCGCTGAGTGAGAAAAGTGACCAATTGATGCATATGGTGGGCCCAACTTGCAGGCGTTGTCTGAGTCGAGATGGCAGCACCAAAAGCAATATTACGACGGGGTCGACTACACTAAGATAAATAAATATCAAGACCAAGACACTCAGATGAATATCAAGAGCTCCTGGTATCGACCTACGTCATTCGTTCAGGAAGTGTCCTCTGTCTCTTCAGCTTGTGAGCATCCACCTCAGAATCACGAACCACGTCAGAGGTACGACTACGCTTGACGCCCTTGGAACCCTTCTTGCGACGAGACAGTGGTTCCGGCTGCGCATCCTCTCTGTGCGAATCCTCCCCTGGCTTGTATTCGGCAGCATCGCGACCAAGACGCATGATGCGTCTAATACTGGCCTTTCTCGAGATAGACTGAGAATCCGGTGGTCCCATGTCACCAAGAGTGTGTTTGGCCTCAATTGGCGACGGCTTGTGGCGCTTGGATTTGGGACTGTCCTCCCCTTCCGTGAGTTCACTCTCGCTAAACGATAGAACAGAGGAAGATGCAGGCTTCTCCATTCGCCTGGCAGACATTACAGCGGAAGCAGATGTGGATGCGGAACCTGCGTTGGACACGGGAGCCCTTGAGACCGGAGATGAAATCGCTGAAGTAGAAGTGCGACGGGGGGAGGCGCTGATGGACGGGGGAGTCCGTAATGGTACCTCGTTGGGGCCGGACTGAGGCACATAATAAACCTCCTGTTCGCGCAACATATCGACCCCAACCAGGAGCCTCAACACGCCAATAAGGTATTCATCAAATTGGTATGCGTCGAGTTTGGGGGTCATCTCTTTGCCGTCTTCGGGAAGGGGATCGCCGAGGTCCACGATATCTTCTTCGTCCATGAGTTCTTTATCCACAAGCGAGCACCCAGGTACCAAAAAGAAGACATTCGGCCCATCTTCCTCTCGAGGAATACCGATCTTGTGATAGCGACAGTTGGATCGAGTCACCGGTGAGCTGGAATACGCTGGTGTGCGATGGGAGGAGGCGTGTGACGAGGTGCTTGGTTTGTTGGCGGCTGGCTCAGTAGGCTGAACATCAACCGCGCGAGACGACGAAGCGGTCTGGGTGGTCGTATGACGAGCTTGCTGTATTTGTGGTGGATGTGGTGGTGGGCGGTGATGATGATGGTGAGGTAGCGCATTGGAGTGTCTATGGAGAAGCGGTGCAGGTGGGGGTGGAGGCGGAGGGACCTGTTGTCGGAAAGAGCTGCCTTTGTTCAAGGTTGGTGAAGGTTGGACTGTGCCTGATAGATAGTCACTAGGAGCAGTTGAAGCAACAGACGATGCGCGGGATGTATTTCTGCTGCCTGGGTGGAGAGCTCTCAAAGCTGAGCTCGCGCCGGAACTCGACCGGCTGGAGATAGACCTCGTGTCGAAAGAGCCTCTAGATGCCGGTAACGCACGGACTTCTTTGCGCTTTCCTTTATCCTTGCTCAAAGACGACGATTTGCTGCTCGTTCGCTTGCCTTCAGAACCCTTTGAAAGTTTGGTGGAAGCTCGTGAAGCTCGTGAAGGCGCCTTTCTCTTCTCCGGGAGTTTGGACGATGTCGTTTGGGTTAAGGGAGAGACTGATGAACTACGTTTCCGTTTTGTGGAACGAGCAGGCTTTGGTTTCGCAGGCGTCTCCTCCAACTCAGTAAGCTCCTCAGAATCAGAGGAGTCTTTCGACTTGCTGGGAACCACAGGTGGTTTTTTGATGATGAGGATGGAAGGAAGCTCACGCTCGTCACCCGACTCCTGTTGCATTGTAGATGAGGCAGTTTTGGGAACAGCGCTGCTTGTCTCAGTGATAGCAGGGAGACGCGGGCTGGGAATGGATCAGAAAAGCTGGCAAGTATATGTCGAATACAGTCGCACCTAATCTGTTTCGGGCTTTGTCCAGCCTTATCCATGTCTGCAACCTCCTTCAGGGTTGTCACATGGCCATTGGTGCCCGGGATCTTCACATCGACCTGACGGGGCACAACAGGAGGGATAGGCTCGCGTGCTTTGTCCGCATTCTCCGCAAAGTCTGGGTCAAGGTCACCATCTGCATCAGCGTCATGGTCGTCTTCTCGTACGGAAATCCCTTGGGCAGTGGGGGTTGTCGCGGCAGAGGCTTGCTCAAGTCCACCAAGTTCCATGGCCTCAGATGAATCGGCATGTGCATTGTGCTGTACGTTCTCGACGTTTCTCTGATCTTCCAAGGCGGTTGGATGGTCTGCCCAACCTGTTTCTTTCTCTGCGGAGAAGACTGAGTTCAAATTGTTTTGTGGTGCGAGTCCGTCCCATGATATAGGTCGTAGAACGTGTTGTTCCACCACGTAGTTGATGTCGTCGGGTGTGGATAAGCTTGCTGGATATGGGTCGGCTAGAAGGAACGAACCGGTCAACTTGTGCATAGCGACCTTCATCGAGTCTAGACCAGATGGCTCGGTGGGAGGTGATGGAGATTTCGTAGTCGATGAGAGTTCTGATGCAGGCTGCTGGGACTGTATTGGAATAGACCCAGCAACCTGGGTTGGCGATGCATAGGGTTCAGGAATAGGTGCAGTAGACTTCGTGGGCACATCTGGCTGAGACACCACCTGCGAAGGTTCCTCATCGACAACGACAGCATTTGAGCAAACTTCCATTTCCGTCGCCCCCAACAGTTCGCTTTCAGGTGCAAGGGAGGCAGGCCCCGATTTCTCCGCCGGAAACGGAGTGAAAAGTCCATTGAGACCGGCCCCAGATACCATAGAAGACTTTAAAGGTTCTAGAGTGAAGGAAGAGCGGCTGCTGGGCGAACTGAGGGGCGGGGTGCGTGGCCGGCTTGTTGGGTCTGGGACTGTAGGATCAGCGCAGACTGGCATCGATACCTCTGGTGGAGCGTCGCTGCTGGAAGAAGCGGCCGATCTGTCAACTTCGGCCGTCTCGTCGAGCAAATCCGCATCGAGTGAGGGAACCTTTCTACCACTATCCACATCAGTCTCGCTGTTCGTCACGGCCAATTCCTTGTCAGGAAGGCCTGTCTTCTGCTGAAATGGTGCGTCAGGTATCGCATCGGTACACCGAAAGTGCAACTCACAGGAGTCTGCATCTCTACAACGGTTTCCTGAACGATAGTAACCACCTGCTCAATCTCGACATGATCAGGGTATTCTGACACAGCGTCCGCATCGAAATCAACTCCCCCATCAGCACCGACTTCAGGTACTTTCTCGTCTTGCTTGGCGTCCTCTGCATCTGAAATCACGTCGATGACTTCAATGCTCTCAACTGACTCCAGCGCGGTCTCGACGGTTTCGGATGCAGCGACACCTTTGGCAGGAGAAGATAAACGCTCGGATGGCGGCGTCGGTAGACCGAATTCATGGGGATGCTGTAGAGATGGAAGAGCGGACGGCAGAGTGGATTGACTCGGAGGTGCATCAGAAGGAGCTTCAGTGGCAGAGAGTGCTTCGGCGGATGCAATCCCCACATCGACGAAGGACGCGGTTTCTTCGACTCCGCCGTCAGAGGTCTCAATGGATGGCGCAGCTGAAGTGCACAGATATCAGAGAAAAGACGCGACGAAAGAAATATGGGACTTGCATATCTTCACAGAGTCCACGTCCTTTGCAAGTTCTAGAGCATCTTGCGACTCAGCAGATTCAACCTCGGGTGTTGTAGATTTCCGGACTGTGAGCTGTTCCACAGTTTCTGGCGGTAACCCATCGAAAAAGGCGGTGACCCAGTCGAGGCCGGATAGATCCACTTTGTGAAGTGAACTTATGGTCAGTAAGGTGTGTTGTAGCCGGATGGAAACCAACCTTGGGGGTTCGAAACCTCTTCGACGTCCTCAACTACCATATCGTCGTAGATTCCGAAATCCAACTCTTCGGCATTTTGGGTAGGCCCAGAGGCGACGATGGTCTCTTGTTCTTCTACTTCAATTTGGCTGGCGTCGATTGGAGCATTGGCAGCAACGTCGACGTCAACCTCTTTGTCCGCCTTCTTGTCATCCTCGTCCGATTCAATTATTATCGGGCTGTGGCCATCCTCGCCTGCACCAATGCGATCCGCATTCTTATCCAAACTAGGACGAATCTCGCCTCCGGCGTAATAATCCTCAGCATATTTCGAAGGTGCTGCCCAAGGGTCAAGAAGTTCAACAAAGTGAGGCAGACTCTCCGGAACAACGTTGGGCGGAAAAGCTACATCGCAGAAGCTGTTGGAAATAGGAAAAAATAATTAAGTGTTGCGGTGACGCACAGGTATCCTCGTTCGTTGGCTGCACTATGTCCTCGGGAACCTCGTAGATCACCGAAGGGCGTTCGGACTCGGCAGCAGCGGGGGTGCTGGGAGTTGGTGTCCTGCCTTCGTCATTTGCTCCCAAGTGATGGGGGTTCGGCGGCACATCATGGGACGTGCGCACCGTACCACCAGCATAGTAATCTTCAGCGTACGTTCGAGGCCCTTCCCACTGGTCCGGAATCTCAACGGGATAATCTGGGGAGGTGGGAAGCGAATCCTTGCTTTCGACAGATGGAGGGAATGCTGCGAATCATAATTAAATAGGAAACAAAGACCTATAAATTGAAAACGCACATGTATCCTCCTCCAGAGGCTGCACTTCCTCAGGGTCTGCTTCGTCAAAGCCATCAACTTCAAAGATTTCCATGTCCTCAACGTCCCGAATATGGCCTCCCGGTGGGGTACCTTCGTCACTTGGGCCAAGGTGATCAGCGGACAACTCTCCAGGCCTAGGGCGAATTTCGCCGCCCGAGTAGTAATCTTCTGCGAAAGTCCTAGGGCCAGACCATGGGTCGCGGATTTCAAAAGCCTCAGGATCGGCCTCGACGTGTTGTGGGGGGAATGCTAGGAGAAAAAGAATAAGCCAGTATCTCGCTTGATTAAGGAGACATCGCTGACAAGTATCGGTGTCCAAAGGCTGAACATCATCATCTCCATCTTCTTCAATCTCGTCAGCTTCCTCGGGTACCGGGGAGGAGGCTTGATAGCGGAGTGCTTCTTTGGCGCGGTAACGGGAAGGTTGCGTGACTGTCGAAACGGGAGGTGCAAGCAACATGGATGTCGATGTCTCTTCGTCGGAGAACTCCTGGTCCGATTCTTTGTCCAGTTGGTAAAAGTGAGGAGAATCGTCTTCTGCCTCCCCTTGTTCCTCGTCCGACGACAAGACCAACACCGGTGAAGATGCCTGCCTCGAAGCTTGGGTCTCGTACTCGTCCTCTCCCGCATCGTCTGAGAGTTCTTCGTCATCATACTCGTACTCCACCTCCTCCTGCAGTTTTTCGTGGCGTGTCCGCGCCTGAGAAGAACTTTCCCCCCTTGCCCAGGATCGGCCCTCCATTTCTTCATCCACTTCTTTATCGCTCTGCTCCTCTTCGTCCCACTCCTCCGAGCCCTCTTCAACCTCTTCAACCTCTTGTCCTTCCACTCTTTGACGCAGATCAACTTCCTCCTCATCTTCCTCCTCCTCAGAGTCTAACCCAATCACAATCGGTTCATTTTCGTCGCCTTTCCCAAAACCAGGCCCATCCCTGGGGTCGCGTGCCTTTCCTTTTCCAACGCGTCGCGACCTGAAGTCTGCAAAAGAATCATTCACCTCTTCACTCGAGCTCTCGCCTTCCTCCACAGCAAGCCGCTCAACCTCATCCTCGTCCTCAGCATAGACATCTGCATCCTCCAGCAAGTTGGATGCTGGGGTTTCTACCTCGTCCTCCTGACCCAAGGCACGCTTAAGTGCGCCCGTTATGCCACCTATCCACGCGTCAAATTGTGGCTGCGTGAACTTGTCATACGGATTGTGGATTGGAGCCTTTGGCGGTTTCGGTGGAGCTCTAAGCGAGAATGAAGAGTGGGAAGTGCCAGAATACCTCGCAAATTCGAAGGGTGAAGCCATTTTGCGGCAAGAAACAAGACTCAGAGACACATCAATTAAACGGTCAAGTCCACATGACGTGAGGTGCACCACACGTGCTATTAGATAAGCAGACCCGGAACCAGTTGACCCTTGTTCGAGCATTAAATATGACCTATGTATATGACCTGTCCTCATCGACTCGTAGCTCCAAGTACCCCGAAGCGTCATGTATTTCAATCCATTCTAAGACCAGCGCCTATTGAAAATGACTCGGATGGCCCGGCCGAATGACCCTCACTAACTGGTCGACATGCGCACATTTGAGCGAGTTCTGGACATGAGTAGAGAGATATGTACGTCGTGGCGCCGTCGTGGTACTGATGGACGATAGTAATGAAAGCTCGCTGAGTGGGGAAATTCGTGTCATCATCGCAACTTGAAATTGACGAGTCGCTCCTTTCATTTCCATCCAGTACAATGATCGTCTGTGAACCCCATGCCTCCTGCTAGCAAAGAATCCGCTGCAAAACCAAGAACCGCGAATCTGGATGGATATATAACATCCTCGCGTCCTCCTCAAGAGCCACTCGCGACGTCGCAGGAAATCCATGACCGAGGATCGAATTTCATTGGGAATCTGTATCCAGCCACCTCTGTGAGCGAAGCGCGAGTCAGGATTAACCACTTGCGAGACGTCGTACACCATAACAAACCTGCATCCCACGAAATTGCCGCCTGGAGATGCATGGTCCTGAAACATGGCCGGACGGGATTAGGGGGATTGGATGACTTTGAGCTCATTGTCGGCAGCCAAGATGACGGCGAGAAGTGGGCTGGTGAGAGGGTCTTAAAGGTCATGCAGACACATGCGGTCATCGATGCTGTGGTCATTGTCAGTCGATGGTAAGTGTCGCCTGTTAACATGTTACTGTGGTATCTCTTACGCTTTGAACGGCAGGTATGGAGGGACAATGCTCGGCCCAGCGCGATTTTCTCACATCGAGACGTGTGCGACGGATGTCTGCCTTTCGTTCAAGCGCACCGATGAACTTCGAGAGTGTTTATCCACTTTGACGACGCTCGACGCGGTTCTGGCTGGACTACGCGCCGAATACAGTGGCACATCTTCATCTCAACCAACGATCCCTGGGGCTAGCTCTGCCCCGAAGGACTATGCTGGGCTGGGACTAGACAAGGGGAAACGTCTGATCAAAGCCCGCGAAAACGCGATACAGAGCGTCAAGCTGCTTCTCTCCAAACGGCGAAAGGGTGCCGAGGGGAAAAGCGATTTTCGCTCAGGTGATTAGATGTGCGTACAAGCCGACACCAGTTGCGTACATTCTCCTGTGACACTTTGCCCCATGACACTGCCCCAAAATCTCTGTCAACAAACCCTCACAATTGGGACCTCTTGTGGCAGAACCACGCGGCATCGAAGTTGGCTGCTTCCTGTATGTCCAGGATCACAAGGTCCCCTGTTCGCCACAATTCCCCACGCTGGGTTCATCACACAAATGCTGAGCGTTAGTGGGCGTTAATGTTGGTTTGTGGACGGACACAAACAGCTCACGTGTAGGTACAAGGCCCCAGGAACCGGCTGAGGATAACATATTGGGGCAAATTAGCGTCTTCTCAAGCCTTGGACTCTCAGAAGTCAACAAGTGCGCCACGCCAGCGACGAAAATGGTAAGCTAGGCCAACTGGGGTTGTCGAACCCCAGAGAAACACCCCAAAAGAACCGCTCAGTATATTCCTTTCTAATTTCCTAAACCGTAGAGTGACTCTTCAAAAAGCTGTATCACTCGCGACCGCTTGGACCATCATATCTGCAGTCGATGTGGGATCGAAATAAATAAACAACTTCAGCCCGCAGATCTCAGAATCCTCAAAACGTGTTTTGAGTATGCTGCAATTAAGCGCCGCAGCGATTATAGGACCTACGCATATTTTGAACGTTGGCCGCAGGAGAACCGCTGGCAATTTGACTGCATATGATCCACGTTGTACCGGAGCGCATGGCAGCGGCCTTCAGGTCGAACATCAAGTGGCACGGATTCAAGCCCTCTACAGATAGATTGGCATTACGGGTATAAGTATAGAATATGTTCTTGACGTGCCTCTAACCAATAACGACCAGGCTATGCTACAACTAGCTCGAGCCAGGCTATGCTTTTCCCAGAGACGAGACGAATGGATCATTACTTCGAGCCGTACCGTGTTTTGCGCCCAATATCGAACGGGATGTATTTGTACTTGATCATGTGTCTGGTTGGAGTCAAATGAGCTGGGGTGAAGGGCAACGAATGCAATAGTGGACTGACTGGATCTGCCTCCGCATAGTGAGAGAGAAGAGGACGAAGAAATAGATGACGAGGATGGGCCAGTACACGGGAACATCGAAGACCTCGGAGAGTGTGCAGAATAACGCGACGAGAGTTGCGCGTGTGGAGGAAAGCCTTGGAAACGGTTAACAATGTATATATAGATTACCATGGCGAGCTCACCAGAATTGCCATTCAGGAAGGCGGCGGACAAAAGGGCGGAACTCGTCGTCGCGTTGGCTGGGAAGAGGGCTTGTTGCCTCACCACCCTCCTCAATTTCATCCGCCATAAGGTCATCTTCTAGTGACGGGTCGAATTTGGGCTGGAGGAAGGCCAGGAGAAGATTAAGGAGGTATATGGCGTGCGCGTCTGGTGTTGAAATGCGAATGAGATACGAAAATGGAAGATGAAAGATGACCACGTACAACACACTGCGGAAATTTTAGAAACGGGAACAATATCAAAACCCACGTCATTTCACAAGGGAAGAAACTGACCTATGTACCACTGGAAGAGAGTCAAATAACAGTGAGGTTGAGATGCCAGAAGTACTCACGCCTTGAGCTAGGACAATCCTCAAGAAAAACACAGCGAGCAGACCGCCAGTTGAAAGCCAACGCTGAAGAACATGGGGCGTCCATCGATCGAGAACCTGCTGGTACTGTCGTTGAAGCTTAGAATACTGAGCCGAGATATTCTGGCCTGGAGAAGCGTCAGCACCGGAGCCGGAGTTGAATGCATCGCTGGAGGACATCATGGTTGGAGGTGGGCCGTGACGTGGTCACGCGTCACGATGGACTCTGTCGTTGACCACGTCGTCCAGCACCTTGACCCTAACCCCAGTCCCCCTCTCTTCGTCGCGATCCAAGGGCCCCAAGGCTCTGGCAAGTCCTATCTCTCCGCCCAGCTCAAAGAGAACCTCTCTCAGCTGCCCTATTCGCTGAATGTTGCTCTCTTGTCCATCGACGACCTATATTTACCCCACGATGGCCTTATAGCTCTGGCAACCGAACAACCTCTGAACCCTCTCTGGGCTGGAAGGGGTCACCCAGGGACACACGACGTGAAATTAGGTGTGGATATATTACGGAAACTACAATCCCACTCGCAAGGCGTGGAACTACCATCCTTCGAAAAGAGTCTGTTTAACGGCGAAGGTGATCGCTTGCCTACAGGGGTCGTGATAAATCCACCTGTCGATGTTGTCATCCTCGAAGGCTGGTGTGTTGGGTTCTTCCCTATCTCTGAAGAAGAGCTCTCGAAACGGTGGGATGGTGTCTGGCGCGAGGAGGCCGCAAGGCTTGGTCTTCCTAGTAACATCATGAAAAACGATGTCCTGCGAGTGAACGAAGTGTTGAAACGATATGTTGAGATGTGGTCATTCTTCGATCTCTTTATTCAGGTTTGAACACGTTACTCCATGGTCGGATAGATATTAATAATCTCTTAGCTTAAACCTGCTCCTATCGGGACATTCCCTTCCCAGTATTCTATCGTTTACCGATGGCGTCTGGAACAAGAACTCTACATGAAATCCACAAATGGAGGAAGAGGGATGTCCGACGAGGCTGTGAAGGCGTGCGTTTTTTACACATGTTCGATGCTTGCATTGACAATTTCAATTCAGTTTCGTGGACCGGTACATCCCTGGTTACGTTTTCTTTGGAGATATTCCAGCTGTCTCCGCCCAGCCCCGGTGGATAGGCAAGGGCATGAAGCTCCTCATCGACGAGGAGCGACGGCAGCTTGGTGTGGAGAAGTTCTAAACAGGATGTGTCGCCGGCGGACTAGTAAATATCAGAATTGCTGTGTGATGACGAATTTCTTACCGGCTATATCAAACCCGCGTAGACTCCTGTAGATACGGGGAGATCTTCACCAGTTGCGCCCACCTGCAGTGACCGCAGTAGATCTGCCGCATGATATTGGACGGCGATGAAGCACCGTCATGCATCGCATGTATGTTGCGCCCATCAAGGACTTCACATGTTTTATTTCAAGTTAACGGCCAGCACGCCTTATCTGAGCGGCGCCTTGTGGTTTACTCTGAAACCCAGGGTCGCTCTGCGTCTCATGGCCGTTGTAGGTGACTTCGCCCGACGTCGGACGATGATTTCGGACATCGCCCCACAATGCATCAGTGCGTGCACTGGTGTGCCGCAATACCGCGGGAGCGATGATTGAATATTGAATTATCCCCGGAATTTCGCTCAATCTCGTGAGTAACTGTGAGCGAATAGTGAGTCATTTCGAACCCCTACATATCTACATGACACCACGAATTGGGAAGGTTCAATGGCACCTACACATCTGCCGTATCTTTGCCTAATGGTGGAAACGTCGAATTCTGGTATGCGGCGATGACATGGTTTTTCGCGACGGCGCCAGGACTGGCCGCCGTTTTGCAGTGATCGCCAGCCCTGTTATTACACTGCGACTTTGGTCTGGTCGTGGGCGGCCGCACAAACATCGCCCGTCGTCATTTGTATTAATTATAATTCGTGGGTTGATATCACAACCCTTCACTGCCGGGCTGCATAATTGTTGCCATCGATATGTCTAGTATTCAGCTGGATATCACCCCCGGGCCCGCTTGGGACGAATTGGTACACTGGCTAGAGGACCTTACCGGGAACTTCAAGTTCCAGCAGGGGGGGCAACACCATTGTTTATCACGACGACTCATGATCACCATGGTTCATTTGAGAATTTCGTTGTGTGCAAGCAAATCCTTCGTGTTCATACCATAGGATGCCGAGGCACCCGAAAGTGATTTTGCGCTGGCTTGTTGTGCGCCACATTGGTGTCAGGACAACATTGTCTACGGTTACCAGGTGGTAAGCTACCGATCTGCAACAAAAGCGGTCAGGCCACATCGGTTTAACACTTCTGACTCTAACAAGAATACCTTTCTAATGCATACACATGATCATAAGTCAGAGTTGAATAGATCTGTCGGCGAGGAGCAGGCAATCTTATCTGATCGGATTGATGTCCGATAAATAAACTCAGAAATGTGACTCGTTCTGCCATTGTGCTGCCATTGATTTCATTTCCTAGAGACTCATCATGTCCGCGTACGGTGCAATAAAGCGCTCCATATCTGGCCCACAGCTTCCCACCAAGATATGGCCGGCCTCATCCACCTCGGATCGAAGTCCGAATTATGTGACCACACACCACCTCGCACTCTCGGCAGCTCTACAGTTAGAAGGTCTTCTGGATTACCTCAGTGCTGTGTTCGCAATGGAAGTAGACAGCGGATTCACCTACCCTCAGGAAGGGGAAATAGATCGCCAGGCGTTCGAAGGATATTTCTTTTCAGCCGATGTGTTTGTGGGCATCGTCGGAGGAACGAGACAGTTCGACAGTCAAGAAGGAGAAGTCGACCTCGATATCGAAACCGCACGAGGTGGGAGACCCTGGGAGGAGTGTGTTGCTGGGTTTTATTATGTGAGTGACTCGACTTGACCTCAAGGTTGCCCCTGAGCACCAGTCTTCCAAATGCAGATCAAGCCCAATTACCCAGGAAGGTCATCTCATGTAAGACCTGAAGTGTAGATAACACACTCAAGAAATAATGATTAAACGGGAAAGTGACTTGTTTCTAGATTTGTAACGGTGGATTCGTTGTTCCGCCCTCGAATCGAGGCAGAGGCTACGGCCACGTCCTCGCCAAATCTTACGTGGACTACGCACCGAAGTTAGGATACAGAGCGAGCGTATTCAATCTCGTTTATGTCAACAACGTCGCTTCAATAAAGTGAGTTTTGGCTAGTGGCCATGAGACTCTGATACGAATGCTGTCTTCAGGCTCTGGGAAGGGCTGAACTTTATTAAAGCAGGGTTGATCCCTCGCGCAGGCCGCCTCAAGCGAAGAGACGGACAAGGGGAGGAATATGTTGATGCCTTTGTATTTTACAAGAGCTTCATTGAGGACAAGTAAAGCGATCCCTTTATTGTTTCTACTTCGGGAATAATGCGACTTTGACGTGAACGTCGATTGTCGACACATAGCTTCGCTTTCGTTAGGAAGGACTGGATGGCATGAGTCGAGGCATTCGGAGACTAGACCGTTCTCGTTCAAAAATCTCAGCCTTGCCACGGTTGTTCTTGTTCCTATGTTTCATTGATATCTACCTCCAAGAAACCATTTTGGCTCTCAGGCTACCTGTTTTCCTGTTCCGCCTGAGCCTACTGTCGG
Source organism: Asterophora parasitica (assembly GCA_018282005.1). Taxonomy (NCBI): domain Eukaryota; kingdom Fungi; phylum Basidiomycota; class Agaricomycetes; order Agaricales; family Lyophyllaceae; genus Asterophora; species Asterophora parasitica. Next base: position 198,220 of record JABCKV010000013.1, on the reverse strand, counting down.
AGGCATTGTGAAGTCGTGCGGAGGCCACGAGGACTGGTGTTGAGTGACAGCGCCACAATAAATGCTTTGTATCAAGGCCTATCAATCAGTGATGGAGCTCTAGAATCGAGGGTCTATTGGCATATGACGATGGCAGCGTACCCTTCACTGAAAATTCCATATGATACAGCACCCAAATCTAGTGTGGCACGCTTGCTGACAGGAAGGACGCCAATAATACGAGGAATAGGAGGCGACTTAAAATAACGCAGCGCCTCCCCTCAGCATCAGGACGAGCTGACAACTTGCAAAATTTCGATGGTATCGGCCGTGGGGTGGGTTATTCCTAGCGCAATGAGTGCTACTTGTCCCACTCACTCTGGCCGGGCCTACTCCCTGAGCCAGCTACCACCCGCAAGGAGTCCTAGTTAACGTTGACGTCGACTTCGTAAGCAAGTAGTTGTTGCGGTTCCAGGAGAACTCACAAATAGTTCCGATCTTTGTCCGCTTGCCAAGCTTTTTCCGAACAGGTTGACTGCTTCATAACGCCACTGACCTGAAAAGGCGTGGACACTTCAGTGCATGTGGCAGAGGAGCGAAGGTCACGATGGGTTCATCAGATCTTCCTCCGGGTACCAGGCCCGGGTCAGAAAAAAGCCGAGGCCAAATGGACGATAGATGGACTCGGATGGATGGATGGAGGCCACTCAACGTGGATCTTGCTGGGTAGGAACCGGTGAGAATACATACTTGAAAGGACTCCAACGCCTGTCGATGCTTGAAGATCAGTTGAAGTTCCGAATCGACACGACTGGTAATTTTCTGATATTTCAAACATGCGGGACAAGTCATGGAACGAAATATCAGGTCCTAGTCGTGTAATTCCAAAATCCAGCGTCACCGCTGCCACAACTTTTGCCAATCTGGGAAGTCTATCAAGTTTCAGTAGCGACGTCGACTTGGACGGCATGCAGGAGCGAATAGAATGGAAACCGCACTCGGTGTGATTAAAATATTAACTGGAGCCCGGGTTCCTTGCTTCGTCGAGAACATCCCCAGTGTTATCTAATGGCTAAAGCCCGACATGTGGCGAGAGTGAGTGCTTATACAGGGGTCGCTTGACACGCCTCCTGTTAACGGCCGAGACAGCTGGACCTGATTACCGGGGGCGGCGGCATGTCATTGTAGCGGTGTAGCACAGGCGGTCGCGCGAGTTGGCGAGCGGCCAGCAGTAAGTACAGAGTATAAGTTGAGCAGGCTGAGCTTCACTGCAACCGTCAGCGAGTTTCAATTGGTCCGAAATTCGAATATGACATTTTGATCGGCTGGGCCAAACCTGCAAGTCGCTGCGCCGGGCTGGCTGTGCGATCGATGAAAATTTCCCATCATACCCCTCATATAAGCCATACATAAGGCCACCTGCCATAGCCCTGTCTTGCGTTCCAGGCGATCCTTTGAGCCTCCTCTCTCTCGGCGCCTCTCTCTTAAGCCTCCATATCCTACGTATCGCAGAGGACATTCATCCTATCCCATAATCACTCTATCTACACAAGGGTCTCCAGGCAACCACTTGTTCCAACTTGACTCGCCACGCACAATAGACCTTGTTTCTTGAGTGAGTTGTTCAATGGTTCATCCCTATTTTTTGTTTTACAGTGGGGCCAGCTTTTGACAAAAAGATTACCCCGTTTGCTTGACACCAATGCCGCGCGCACCTGTGCAAAATATTTTTTGATGGATGCCAACAAACGCCTTGTTGTCCCATCTGGCATCAACTCGAGGCTCGTCTCGTGTAGCCATGGCTTCTTTTCAATGTAGTACTTGACATATTCGCACCTCATTCTTTATAACCCACTGTCCTTTCTCAAATTTCACTAATATCCTCTACAGACCTCCTGAACCTCCGTGACCGACACAAATGTCCTCATCTCAGCATCCCGACCCCCGGAGAATGTCGACGAATGCACCTCGCAATCGTTACCAATCGGTTCCACCAACTGTGAGTTTTCTACGTTTTCTGTGACGACTGTTAACTCAGGCACGTCAAGTCCACTTCCCAAATGCCAGGCCCCCGTTCAACCGATCCACTCTTTGGCATGGGGGAAGTTGCTCAACTCGCCGCTCGCTTCATAACGCATCTCTTCGACTGCCCCGAAGTGCCACCTGGCACCCTACCTGGAGCAGCAAGGCCCCAATCGACACTACCGAATTTCATCGCGTACGGCCTACATCGGACCAAGTTGCATCCCGCGTGTACATTTGCAGCCCTTATCCTCTTGCAACGGTTAAAGGCGCGTTTTCCGACAGCGAGGGGTTCTTCTGGGCACCGACTTTTCATCTCTGCCTTCATGATCGCCTCAAAAGTGATTTGCGACGACACCTATTCGAACAAATCGTGGGCAATCGTGGCTCAGGCAATGTTTTCCCTGCGGGAGATCAACCAGATGGAACGGGAGATGTGTAATTACTTGGAGTGGGAATTGTCGGTCGACAGCGAGATCTTGGCCACTTTCGAGGCGAGATTACGAGAAGACTTCCGTTTACCCAATGGTCCTTACCCCTCCTATCCCCTGTCTATGGTTTCAAGACGCGCTGCGCGGGCGGCGGGCTCCACCACATCGACTCCCGTTTCCGAACCTAACGACACCACGAGCGCTATCCCCAACTTCGGGAGCCAAGGCCAGCAAACGTCGCCCGGGGGGTCCCCGAGATCCGCCCCATCTTGGAATTCCCCTCGTACTCCGGAAACACCGTCTCCGAGTTACTCGAATTCTACCTCACCAGCCTCCTCCGCTTCCCCGGCGACGCCAGTGGGTGGCGAAGATTACAACGCACGGGTTCGCGGGCACGACTCCACACCAACGTTCTCGTTTACGAGGGATATGCCTGAAGTCCATCCACTAAAAGGAGAAATGTTTGCGACGGCGCTACCGTCGAGCTGGTAGCGTCTTTATCTGCTCTTTGCTTTCTTATATTCTTCCTTGTGTTCTTCTCCTGCATCCCGCCTCCGATCAATACCCACACTCGATACCCACTACAATGTATCAACTGCCGCAATCTTCACAAGGACGCTATCGCTTCAACGCTCGGTCACCCAGCCACTGCATCGTTACCCTCATTGTCAAAGCACACATCATATTATTTCTTGGGGCTGGCTGTGTACCACCATGTATTGACCATATTTTATTCCCTTTCTCTACATCATCCCGTTCCTTTCAATCCACCTGTACATACCGTACTTACTTACGTCTCAGGGGACTGATCACTGCAGACTACAATAACAAAGAAGCTAAGAAACTCGAAAGTGGTTCGATGAGAGGTTCAACTCGGGCATGATACTTATCGATTTGATGATGAAATCAGTTCCCGAGTCAAAGGCGTCCAATTTTGACGTCCACAGGGACAATGATCTGACTTGAAATCACAACTTGAACCTCCTTCCAGCCTCTCCAACTGGGCCTATCGTCCTGATCCGGCGAAACTCAGACATCATCTCCCGTGCCATGCCTGAATCCAACTTGGCAAGGTCCATAGAGGGGCTCCTCAGTTGGTATAGACTGAGAAAACCATCTGATCGAACAACCTGCCGCGACATACGCGACACCCACATTGACAACGATTTGCAGGGACGTTTATCTGGCGATTACATGGTAGAATTGTCGCCGCCAATCTCGCTGCGAATGCTGGGGCAGATGGACTGGGACGCGCTTCGTCTGGGCAGCTCGTCTCGTGGCGAAATCGCTCCAGCTCCAGCTCCGACTCGGATGCTTCTGTGCCTTAGATATTCTTCCGCCCTCGGATGCCCCTTGACATCGAATATACTACTCCTCCAAATTCCGGTGGGCGTCACACCACTGTGTGGCTGGTAGGGCCCTTGTGTGGCGAAAGAATTTTGTGACATGTGCGGTGCGTAACCCGCTGGAACAGCGCTGAAGCTATCCCCACCTTACGCCTTGAAGCCTGAGAGCTTGAGCGCACCTCAAGTTGTCTATGCACAGCGACCACTTCCGGAGATTGGGGCGTCCCGGGCACTGCCTTGCTGCTGCGGCGTGCCATTCCTGCCTTTCGGCACAAAGGGATGCACTATTATGGAAAGTTCAAGGCTGATAGGTCGTGGCCTCGAGGCTTTCGGGACGGGCCGCAATTTCCAAGCTTTGGTGGCTTATGATGCTGCTGTTCTTGTGTACTTACTTGGGACGAGGACCGAGACTACCCCACGCACGCCCATTCTAAGCACAACGCGCCCAAGTTCAATGACGGTGTTGCTTTCTCAAAGCCCTGTCTCTAGATGTTTTGTCCAAAAGCGTCCATGGATGCGTACTGGTCGATCATGATCTCCAGGATTCAGAAATGCACATGCATAAGTCAATGTCGATCTTCGAATGCACGCTGTCAAACGCTAAAAACTTATCTGGTACCTGCGGCATGCAATGATTCGAGTGCTCGTCTATACTGTCGACATCATTCGCCCGGTGAGATGTTGAAACCCCATCCACGTTTCAACGCCCTAAACACTTGTTATATGACGCCCACAAATTACAATACGTTGGAGGAGACTATGCTGGTGCCGCTGATCTCCATTACCTTTACGCTTCTAGTACGGCGAAGTCAATTGCAAGGCTCAGCCCTCGCACTTCTTCCCCCGGGTGTTGCAGCATCTAGTACGACGGCCTATCCATACCATATGATGCATTTGCGTTGAGGGTTAACGTTCCCGAGGGAGCTCATAATGATACAGCCATGCTGCCGATTATTCCGTTCTTTAGTACTACAAATACTGGCAGCATGTAGGACATAGGTGTATTATTTTTCTGCAGGAGAGCGAAAAATGAACTGCATTAAGAGGGAATCGAACCCCCGGCGGGTCGAGTCAAGGCTCGAATGGCAACGACCCAGGTTACCACTACCCCATTAATGCTTGCACTGCTAGCCCCGTTATAGAATACAATGTGATGGGAAACAATAAGATAATTTCAAGTATTTGTCAACAGTGTTGGAGCGGAGATTCAAAGCCTCTCTTGCTCGTCGCCGTCGACGTCGAACCCACGAAAACATGCCTTTCGGTCTAACTATTGGCACTGAACGTGCGGCTGCACTTCAGGTACGCTCAATTCTGTCTTTGATTTGACGTGTAGGCTCATTCTCTTCCCAGCAATTCATCCAGGATGAGCTCATGAAGCGGGGGTACAGTCCAGATGCTGGTAAGTTTTTCTTTGCCTCGATTCGCCTTGACTCTCTAGACTCAATATTCCTTGTAGACCCGGTAATGGCGGAGTACATTACTATCATGGTTATCAATAACAAGACGGAATGTGAGCAATTCGCTCTTAAACCATATTTACCACCCCGTTGCTAACCTGATTGGCGCAGCACAAATTACGAGTGAACTAGAAGATCGTACGTTCCGCGAAGCTCCAAATCATTCACAATACTGACTTTCTGTGACTTACAGTTATTGGTTCTGACTATGGTATGTCTCTCGTTCCTGTATGACTCTTTCCACAGCTGACGGCTCCGCAGACCCCAGCTTTACCGCTTGGCTGTTTCAGGAGGCCGCCAAAGGTGCTGCAGAGGTAGATGAATCCCCACAGCCAGAACCTTCGACATCCGAGCTACCCCCGCGCGACGCCCCTCCCCACTTCCCTGCAGACTCCACCCGCCGATTACCTCATCCTCGCTCCGGTGTCTACCAGCAGGCTTTGTCCCAAGCACTCCCCTCATCCACCTCTCAGAAACGCTCGGCTTCCGCTCGGTCACCTTCTCCCAACCACCCCAACAAATCCCGGCGAACAGACTTACCCACCGGACCTCGAGCCATGCTCCGCGAAGGTGGCGCGGCACCTTCACACTCCAACTCCAGGAGCCTCCTAGATCGCGTGGGTGGGCCCGCCGGTTCTAATCGCAATGGAGGTGCACCTAACGGATTCCATGACGACATCCAGTCGCGAATTGACAATATCGTGAACAGCAATCCTGAGCAAGCTATGATGATGGGTGCTGCATTCCCAGGTATGGGCGGTGCAGGCGGCATGGATATGTCGTCGATGGCGGGCATGGCGAACCCTATGATGTTCCAGGACTTGCTGATGAACCAGATGGCTTTGATGGCCCAAATGACGAACATGATGAGCGGAGGTGCAGGGCAGTTTGGGCCCGGTTTCCCTATGCAAGGCATACCGGGGGACATGGCTGCCATGTATCAGGGCCAGGGCATCAACAGCGGGTTTTCGGCAGGTCAGTTGGGCGGCGGACACCTGAACGGGAACGGAAGGGGTAGAGGCAATGGACGAGGCCGAGGAGGTTCAAGTAGGGGCAGGGGAGGCTCTGTGGCGCCTTCAACCTCCAACAAGCCATCCGAAGCGGCTCCGTCCAAGGAGGTCCCGGCAACCCAGACGATACCTATTGCTGCACCCACGCCAATAACAGCGAGCGCATCTGCGGCAGTTATTGCGGATCCATCGGCTGCCCAGCGCACTGGATATGTCCTTCCTGACCGACCACAATCACCCACACTCTGCAAGTTCAGCACCAAATGCACAAACCCGCAGTGTCGTTACGCCCACCCCTCACCAGTCGCTACCGCCGAAAGCGGAGTTGTGCTGAGCAATGAAGCCTGCGAAAAGGGCAAGGATTGCCAGGATAAGGATTGCATCAAAGCGCATGTTAGCCCAGCAGTGCTCAATCCCAGTGGTAAATACCTCCCCCAATTATTGTTTACCTAACTCACCTGTTGACCATACAGCTGCAGAACACGCACCGCCTGTCGCCTCTGCCCCTCCATCTCATGCGCATACACCTGTTCCTTGCCGGTTCGGTGCAGCATGCACCCGTCCGAACTGCTCCTTTAGCCATCCCACCCGCGCCACAAACAATCACTTTGCCGCTACGCAGTGTCGCTTTGGTGCGGCCTGCACGCGCGCGGCCTGTCTCTTCGTGCATCCGGAGGGCCGCGTGCTCCCCACAACATTCCATCGCGGTCTTTCGACGACAGGCCCGTCGGTGAACGTCCCGACGCCTGAGACAGGCTCCATGGGTAGCACTGCCAGCCCGCACAAAAGCGTCACATTCAATAAGAACCTGGGATCGGGAGTGAAGGAAAAGCTGCAGCAGCAGATGAAGGAGATCGAGGAGCGGAAAAAGGAGGCGGAGAAGGCTGTCAGGGATGCAAAGGCCGCAGGCAAGAAGGACGACTCCAAGTCCGTCGCCATCACAGCTTAATACTTGCAAAGACCCTTTCTTCTTGCAGCGACCTTTCCTCCTTTCCCTCCGATACTATCATCGCACAATTTCGCTCGACGTCGCTACAATGCTACTGCAAACGGTCGGGTCCTTCGTAACAAGTTTGCCAACACATCCGACTCCACTCAACACACCTCAATTATGTATATATCGCACTGTAGTTTTTCGTGTCCCATCCCCGACTCTCTCGTGTCATGATATTATTGCTCCATTTCCCCGTCTTCTACATACGTACTTACTACATTGATAGTGTTCTCGTCGGCTGGAGCAAATACAAACCGGCTGTTGCTTGCCTGGATCGCCCTTAAAAAGGAGAGCGTTTCCAAATTTCCTGCTACCTCTTGGTCTGAACTTTGAAGAATGAAACAAGTACAAGAAGGTATACTGTCCTTGGGTATATACAAAAAGATGGTGAAAAGGTGTATCGACACCAAAGTCCAAATTGCAAGACAAGACGGTCATACGATGCGACCGCCGAAGATATTACCTCCGCCTTTGTCAACTGTCACCAGGATTCTGTCTCCTTGGTCTACATCCTTGAACTACGAGGCAAAAATGGTCAAATTGTCAGCTCAGTTAGATGTACTGTAGCAAGTCAGAACATACCGTTAGCTCGCGAGTGCGATGAAGACTCTCAATCTCGTCGATCCTATCTCGGACGTTCTCTAGAAGCTCGTCAAAGCCTTCTTCTGCCGCCACCTCCTGGGCGGCGTGGAGGATGAGCATCGAGTCCGGTCGCACATTGTGGTCGATCTGCAATGGGTCTCAGGACACGAGAGAAGAGAGAAAGAAATCCCTGCAGACGTACGTCGATGGCGATGACATTGATACGGTCTAGTTCTGTGGACAATCAGTCGGGCCATAGTATTGTTAGATTAGAATGGGACTACAGTACCTTCCATAAAATCAGCACGCGTCATAATTTGACGACACCTCCACTAAAGATCCACAGAGTCAATGCAATGCCGCGACAGAAGCCCACTAGTAAATCCTCACATAGGGAATGACAGGTAACTCGAGCTCGTCTGTGTCGAGAGCCTCGCCTGCTTGTATCGCAGCTTCCCGGTCCTCTACCTGTTTTGCTCTGATCTTGGTGAACTCCTCCAGAAGGAGCCAAGAGCAAGAGCTCCATTTTTGCTGCGAAATGAAGCGATATATTACTGTGTACACTCGGAAGTGAACTTGGCAACATACCTCGTCCATGACATCGTCGTCGCAGTCCGGGATAAGACCTAGAATATCGTTCGTCAATTGCAATGTGAAAGTGTCCAATTTCGCAATACTCGCCGATTTGACTCAAAAGCCAGCCCTTCTCGACGACTTTGAGGTGGTGCGCCATCTCCAGCATATTGTTGGCCTTCGCGACCTACAGCAACACACAAGATATGAGTTCAGAGCAAAGAACAATGACGAGGGAGGCTACTCGCCTTGTTCAGATAGGATAGTCGACCGCCTACGATAGATATGGCCTCCTTGATTTCATTCGGGTTGGTAGCTACGCGCTTCCGCAACCGGGATATTGCGTGCAAGGATTCCTTGGTGTCAAGGTCGTAGACAGACAGAACCTGGAATCTAAAACGTTAGCATACTACATATCAGGGAGCAAACTTGGCTGACATTCATGCGGCTAGCGGTTTTTCCTGAGATGAACAAAAATAAGAACTGAGCGAATTAGATGGTCGCGTTAGATACACACGCATGATGTGGAAGGGCCAGAAGTCATCGCTGTCGTGATGTTAAGTGACGAGTCAGGATGGTAATCAGAACTGAAATTGCTCACGAGGTAAAAACCACAGTCAAGATTCCTGACCAGAAATTAATAGACGTCTTGATGCTGTAAGTCCAAGCAATAACCTACCACTGGCAGCCCAGCTTTCTGCTTTCTGTTGTAGTTGCAGAATCATGTTTCGGCCTTCATCGTCGTTTTTGAAAAAGTGGATGTTGTTGATTATCAGTACAAGAGGGCGGCCGGTTTTCCGCGCAGACCGTAGAGCGACCTTCTCGAGCTTATTCATGGCTGTTCAAAGTAAGTAATTTACTGAGGGGGGGAAGTGGGTATGGGCGTACCTCTCTCGATGTCAAGTGCCGGCCCACCTGTTAGAAATCAACTCTCAGTACATTCAAGATGAACTTTGAAAATTCAAACGACGAGCCTTCTCGAGGGTCTCTCCGCTGGAATAGACCAGTTTGAGAGTCCTCGTTGAACTCGTAGTTCAGAGCCTTCCCAAGACGAAGCCGGAACACCTCGAGATCGGGATGTGCGTCACACAACGACACACCCTCCGCCTGACAAGCCGCCATGGAGTCGAATACCATTGTACCTTTCCCGGAGCCCTTTGATATCATATCCAATTGATTTGAGAATGAAAACGAGGAACTACCCAACGTACCTTGGGACCGAGAAGAACAAAATAGTGCCCAGATTCCTGGCCTTGAACTATACGGTCAATCTTGTCCTGTTCCCTGCGCCGTAATTTTTCCGTCCAAGGGAGTTCATCTTCGGGTTCAACGTCCGCAACCTCGCCCTCTGCTTGAGCTCTTTTCGTTTGATGAGTCGCCAGCTCGAGTGCAGGGTCGTAGCCTGCAGCAAAGGCATCTTCAATCTTTGTCCAGTCGCGTCAGTACAATCAGTCATGTTAATGAATTTAGATGTTTTACCTTGTCCAACACTCGTTTCTTGTACCAAGCCAGGTATGCGATGCCGCCACCAAACACTAGGGAGATGTCAGAGAGTTAAGCATAGTTGAAACGATTCCCATGAACATTCGGAGAACACGCACCCAATCCCAATCCAATCATCGTCGTCAGCGCCGCATCTAGCAGCGGTGAACTTGTCAAAGGAAAGACACTTCCGGTCCCGCCTACGTTAGGTCCAGCACCACCACCTGGAGGGTTGAAAGGGTAGCTTATGGCTGCGCTGCCTTCGTGAACTTCATGCCGCGCATTGTGTCCGTCGGCATGTGGCAAATGGTTCCCCAATGGTGGAGGCCTTGGCGGCGGCTTTGGTGTCGATGGTTTTGGCGTCGGTGGATTATGAGGCCCCTCAGAATAGAAGCGTCCGACGGTACCATGTAGACAACGCTTCACGAGATTGGTACGCGCTGAAACGAGTGAAAGCGGATACCATCGACAGGAAGATGTTCGGAGGACTGCTACGGCCATTTTCCCAGTAAAATTGGACGTGAAGGCTGCTTGGAGGCCTGCTCACCGTGACTGGACTTCGCATACATGTCGCGTGCAGCACTGTACATACAGCCCCCGTGGTCGTGTGAAAACATCGGGTGTGCCTGTAAGGCTTGAACGCCGTCGAAATGGGCTCTGCGCCAAAACCAGGGAAATAGCTTGTCCGTTTTAACAGGGGAAGTACTGTAATCGTCTGTGCGTACTCACATCCTACTCCGGATCCTGCGATGGAGCTCTGATTGGCCTTTCGAACTTCATTGTCAAATTGACTCCAAACTGCCTGTCGTCTAATGCATGTCTAATGACTCTTGCGATAGCTCCGATGCGGCGTTGTGGATGACATGTGAGGCTCGTTGTGCGTCGTCGATTACTCCTCGCTTTTTCCGGCTTCACTTGCGGCTCTGTTACCTCGATGAAACGGGCATGCACAGTGGAAAGGACATTCAATTTACCGGCATCGACAGTCACATTGCCCTATCTATTCGTACTCTCCAGGATACTTTCTCGCCCCCCGTTGTGTTTTCCGCACCAGCCGTCTAAGCGTGAGGGACATTGCACTGTCCTCTCACGGCAAAGGTAGTTTGCTTCGGTCGCGGGACATATGTGCGCATACTCGAGCGCCTTCTAGCGTGTCGTAAGATGCCCTACGAATTACCATCATGCTTGGGACTGGATTTTGGCAGTATTTTTCTGATTCCTAGATGTCGTTTCGAACATGATTTCCAAGTTTCAGCCAGTCAACAATCTACCGGTGAGCCAGGGAGCCCGGTATGTGAGCTCTGCATTGGATCCACTGAAGACTACGTTGGATGGCCTTCCCAATACCCAGTGAACGGTAGTCCTTTCATCGAGGTTGTCAAATATTACCTGAAAATGCCCAGTAACCTCTGGCGAAGGACTCACACCTGGCACAGTGGGCTTGGCAGACGACGCGGCATGCGTACTTCTTGTTGTCATGATACCTGCAGGCCTGGTATGACGGTGATCCGCCTTTTGAAGATTGGTATAAAACCGAGGCATCCTTTACCTGAAAACCACGGTTTATTTTATTCCTTCATTGCTATGCAGCCCTTCCTGATCTTCGCCCTCTCTTTCTTGGTCGCTCCGTCTCTGACTCTGGCTCAGAGTCCTTCCTTACTGGAGAGTTGCGGGGCTGGCGCCGGTGTACTGAGAGAGAAAACCTTCGCCCATGACACTGGGGACATCATGGTCACGACGAGATTATGTTCTGGTTTTGCCAACCTCCGACGAGGTCCGTCTGTGCCCACTAGCTTTGTGAAGCGCAATATCGCCAAGTGCGACAAGTCGCCAAATGCTTGTGACTCTCCTCCCTACCACCTTTCATAGACTTCGCTGATTGGGATGATTATAGGTTCTATCACTTGCGACACAACTAGTGCGCAACCATCACAGCTTGATTGCAATGACCTCACCATAGGCCTCAATCGCTTGCAAGGTATTTTCGTTTTTCACCGCTCAGCGTGACCGATGTCGACGTAGCCGTGCTAAACCAGACGACAACTTTGTGGCACTTCCGCGAACCCTAACCACCTTTGCTGTTGGCTCCTGCAGCTATTCATTCGCCAACTTCGACGCCGTCAACCAATACGATATTTGCATGGTCCAGTTTGTGCGTGGTCTTCCATTTCAAATCTCGTGCAATGGCTCCGTCTCATTGATTTCAGGCGACCCAAGGACTTTCGACTGCTACGACTTGCCTAAGACAATCAGCATCCGCTGCCGGAAAGTGTCAGTCGCACAACCAGGCCAACAACACCTGGATCGTTGAGTGAGTTCGTAAAGCACAGGTCCTGATACTGCATTAACGTCTGTACCCAGAGTTCACAATTAACGTTGGTAACACTTGTCGCCGAGTTGTTAATAAAGCTCTTAAGAAACCGAGGCAGTGCGTCCACAGCGTCATTGTAATGTATTCGTGCGGGTATCGCTCAAAGGAGAAGATGAAATATAGGAAAAGTACAGAAGATATCAATACCACGGGAAGTGCGCGCGCATGTGCATCCCGGTCCCCTCACTCCTCTTCATCAACAGCGACGGGGCGCTTACGTTTCGAGCCAGTCGAACCCTCGGGCGTGTCATCCGTAGCCTCTCTTGCTTGAGCTGCCAGCCTCACTTGCCTAGGTTGATGAGTTAGCACGGCTAATATGTCCATGCCAACGGGAAGAAATACCTGGCTTCGTTTTCCCGGTTCGCTCCCTCTTTGGCCATCCACTCTTCAAATTCTTTTCGCCTGGCTTCCTTCTTCCTCTCCACCTTGAACTCCTCCGACTCCTTGAGCAGCTGTTCCCAGGGTTCCCTGTCCTGCTCGGCCATATTGCCCGTCCCGTCCCAGAGATCGCGCTCGTTCTTCATCCGCTGGAAGATGCTAATCTCCACCTCGCGTCTAAGCACGGACATCTCCCTGTACTCAGCCATGGCGTTGCGATGAATCGACACCGTGTGCTCTAAGATGTCCTTGATCTCGCCCAGCTCGGCGCGCATGATCACGGCATCGTTGACGTGACGCGTGGTCTCGCGCCTGACGTAGCGGGCATCTTTGAGGGTCGGGGGAGGGGGAGGCGTGGCCGGTTGGGAGCGATGAGAGTATTGTGATTGTAAGATGACGGAACCAATGTCCGGCGATCCAGCCCCCGCGTTCGCGACCATCTCTGCCCATTCAGCCTCACGAGAAGGGGTTCGAAGAGGAGTGGTAAGAAGACGGGGAGCTTGGAGGTCCCGCCTTGGACTAGCATCGATTCTCTGTCTCTCTGGAGGCTCACTAGATTAGGAAACGCCGGCGTTGCAGTGTCGGCATCACTTACTTGACTTCCTGAGGGTTACGTCGGCATCGGATGAGGACTCAGAGCTGCTTGACTCTGAACTGCTTGACTCTGGAGCGCTTGAATCTGAATTGCTTGAATCCGACTGGCTAGGCACGTAATTTATCTGCGGCTTTTTAACGCTAAAGCGAGTTCTATACGAGGCGCTGTTATGACAAGTAGAGTGGAGCCAGAGCTGGGGCTTACTTGGGATAACCCGCTTGATACTCAGCAAGCAGCTGACGAATAATACTAGTGCTTTTCTCGTTCGCTTTTATGCCTTCTTTCTGAGGATAGAGATGCACAAATGTCAGTTTTTGCTCAGTAGCATTCGATCGCGAGTGAATATTACCTTGGCTATATATTGGAGCAGGCCTCTCGGTAACTCCAGCAATGCACTTCGATCTAGAAAATCAGGATAGATAGGCATGGTGACGACAGAAGTAGTGGTTATGGTTGTGGTGGTTGTGGTGGTTGTGGTTGTGGTTGAATTAAACCCTCGACTCACGACCTGTTGTCTTTCGCGCTGCTGCACAACATGGGCCTTCGCATCAAATGAGCGAACAATAGGCAGCCAAGAAAATGATGCGATCGCCGATGCGACCACATGAATCCCGATCGACCCTCGCCACATTACCCGATCGTCCTCTGTTGTTGTTCATGAACAAGAGCGCGATGCAACTTAACAACCTACTCACATTCACAGGCGCATGCTTACCTGTATCTTGTGCAGACTTTTGATAAACTATGTTGTCTCCAAGGCGAACGGGCTGAGGGTAATTTGATGTGGCGGTGCTATGGGTCGCTGCGCGCGCATGGAGAAATAACCGAACACTTGAACAATGCACATCCGATATAGCTTTGACCCCCCGGCGCCGACGCTCATTGTTCGCTAATACTATATACTGGTCGGCAAGTCTCAGCCGCCTGAGGCCAACGCCATCCTGTTCGACCAGCTTGACTTCATACTCTCACCTTACCCATTAGTAGTACCACCCATCGACTAGTTCCACCATCATCATGGACGCTGCATCTCTTCACAATCTGAAAAGATCTGAGCTACAGCAGCTCGCAAAAGTACGCTCTGGCTGACATTTACTGGCCGTTGTGCTCATCTTTTGCAGAAAAACGGCGTCAAGGCTAATCTCAAATCAAGCACCATCATCGAGCTCCTCCTGGAACGCACTGGCAGAGCTCAGGCAGCGTGAGTTTTGCTAGAAGCTTATAAACTTTAAATATCCAATAGTTTCCTGTTTTCCTATAGCGTTGCTTCTCTCGAATGCGCTGACCAGTCTCATGGCAGAGACGCGTCGCCTTCAGCACGTTCCTCGATGTCAAATGTGAAGGCAGGACAGCTTGCTGAGATCTCCGCTGTCCTGCACCGTACCCTTCCCAGCAATCCCAATGCCTCTAATCCCCTCGGTAAGCCCATTTTTTATGGTCTTGCCACTGATCCTAACATGTTCCTCAGTTGAGCGGGACGATCGCGGCTCCTTCGTGGACCGCGCAGCTCTTTCGAGAGAAGAGACTCCAGATGGCTATGCCAAATCGATCCGCCAATCGCTCGGCACTCCCGATAGTTCAACTGCGGGAAGCCGCACTCCGGAAGAGGCTCCTTCTGACGTTCTCGAGGACACGGTACAAACCATGGCCGGCATGGACGCACGCGATCAGGAAATCTCGAGGCAGATCTCTCAACTCTTTACTACGATGTCGAAGTTGCGCGGACAAAGCAGCGACCTGCGAGCATGCATCCGGGCGGAAAAGGCGAGAAGAAAGCGCCTTACAGCGTTTATGCTGTACTGGAGGCAAATTCGTTCCTGTTGGACGTTTGATGAAGTATGGTCTGGACAAATGCGCTTTTTCACTGGGGTAGCGGGGGAGTTGGAGGAAGAAATCACGAGCAGTGACGGAGAAACGGTTGATCAGTAGTGAGTCGGCCAAGAGTCTGTGTCTCATGTAACCACATCTAACCACCACCCAGTGTAAAAAGACACGCCCCAACAGACGACTCCGTTCCTCAAACGCAGGCTGTGTATGTGGCCTTTTGCTTTATGGTGTAATAACCGCTGACAAGACTATAGTCAATCTCCCCTTCCTGGACCTGTCCTTGGGTTGGACAACGGCGGTGCGCTCGAAATCGCAATGTGCGTCTTAGAATTTGTTACTCAGCCCATCACTAACAAATTATCAATTAGAAACTCCTTGACATCGAGCAATATGCCAGCCAAGCGCCGCCGCGAGGACGCGGAAAGTGACGACGAAGACGAGTCCAGGTATCACCCGGTACCGCGCACAGACGAACCCTCGGAAGAACCAACCCCACCATCTTCCCCTCCTAAAAAGCGTGTCGATAAAGGAAAAGGCAAGATGCCTGCTGCCCAGGTTGAGGAAATGCTTCGCGAAATGGGTGGGGACAAGTATGGGTTGCACGAGGGGGAGAACGAGTCTCCGTCAAACTCTTCTGGCCGGCGGACGGCGCAGGTCAATGGCGATCAAGCCCTGGCGCAGGTCATGCAGGAAGAGGAGTTTCTCCCCGTCCCCAAGGCTCCTGTTGGAGGCCTTGTGATTTTGTCGCCTTCTAGCAGGCTGCCTCACCGGGCTGCCTCCGCGAGGCCCCTTTGACGGAGCATTTCAGCAACCCTCATAAGATGTGGCGCAAAGGCATTGACATCCGTGACACCGTATCATTCAAGTCTCTATGTATATTCAATGACGTATTTAGCACATTATTTCCTGTTTATTGGTAGGTAAGGGTAGGTAGCTTTCCATTAATTTGTTGCATAGGTATGCAGATGGGATCAAATAAAACTCCTGTCTTGCGCACGACACTCTCTGGCTGATCATACAACGTGAACGTTCAAGGTAAAAAATTAGAGCAAACCTAGGCCCACTACATATAATAAATACATGATCCATCAACCGGTACTCGTCTGCAGTCAATGTAGGAAAGTGTGCTTGAAAAGCAATGCAAGAAGCTCTACGTAGGAGTGATATCAATAATTCAAGAGAATGGGGAGGTTAACCTCTATGGGCGCCTCTACCCGCCATGTTATTTAGATTGGTACTACTCTGTCGTGAATGGTGTTGATATGGCGAAGATTGGCGAGCAGCGGGCGAAGGCTGTCGTGAAGGTGGATATTGTTGTGCTGGAGAATATGAGGGTGTTTGTTGATAGGGTGGATATTGGGGTTCGGGCGACTCTCCAGGCGAGTAGTACGCTGGACTTTGTTCCGGCGGGTATGGTGAGTAGCTCCTCTCATGCGGCCGGTGCGTGGGCGCCTCTCTGTTATGTCCTAGGCCTTGGTGTAGCGATGGGGGCATCGAGAGCGACGGGGAAGAAGCGATGGCCTGTTGTTGATAAAAGTCATACGAACGTGGGCTGAGCAAGGGCTCCTGCATCGAGTCCATTTTGGCCAGCTCGATATCAGAATGAACCTGGTGTTGCTGAGGTCCGTCAGCGAGATAGCGATCGTAGCCAGGGACTTTGGAAATTGAGGATGAACTTTCATGGAATTGCCCATTCGAAGAATCCGGTCCATCGAACATGATGGTCGATGTCATGGATCGTGCGTCCCAATCCAGTTCTCCTCTGTCGCGTTGGTATAGGGCCGGATCGTATTCCAAATCGTTCTGAAGGTGTCTCGCGTGAGTTGTGCTTACGCTTCTAGGGAAGGGCAATCATACCTGAGTCACGGCAGCGATCTTGATACCACCAGGGACGACCTGCGCCTCCAGCTTCTGCCCACCATATTCGTCCATCTTAGCTTCGTCTTTGCCAATCTTTCCTTGATATACCTGGCTCAACAACGGCATCATCTTCGCGTGCAGCATAGGAGTGAACAGATCCGCGTGAAGTGCTGGGTGGCCGAAACGTTTTCCTAGCCTGTTGCCTCGCGCATCGGCACGTTCAGAATGAACTCGAGCGAGCCTAATCTCTTCCTCTGTCGGGATGAAGTATTGGAATGCGGGAAGGAAGACACGGTTGATGTAGAGCTTGTAAAGCACGACGAAGAGTAAGGGGGGTACGGTTGAAATCCACTGTAGCGACCTGAATCGATATTGAAGACCAATGGCTGCAAGATGGAAGAATTAATCGACGTCTGGTAATATGAAACTGTGAATTAACGCACTGAGAACCATCAGAAGTTGCATCAAAAGAACGGCGAAGAGCAGTCGATTGATTGCCACATTCCAGAGACGCTGCGATAAAGAGCATGAGCCCCAGTCGGAGAAAGCAAGAAGTATGACATACACCGCCGGACTCGACCTTCGAAACGAAGACGAACATAAGCTGGTATTTGTACACACAGGAGCCTATCCAGAAGACAATGGCAGCGGCGACGGCGACAAGCGGAGCCAAAGGGGCGAATACTAATCCAACGGAACCCATGAATAGCTGCCATGGGATGTTTGAGTCAAAGGAGATGCTCAACAGCTAAAGGCAAAGCTTACAATGTTCGAACTGATATTCATTCGTCAGACACAATGTGAGAGGGAGAACAAAGAGCAACGTACTAGTAAATGGCGTATTGGAAGTCAGGAGGTTGCGTCCACTCCCGAATGTCACGAGGTGTCCTTCCAAAGGCGCTGTGGAGGTTTCTATATTAGTGAAAGAAGTCGACAAGTACGGCGCTAGGATGCAAACCGAGTTTTGAACGATATCCAAACCAAGTTGATGATCTGCGCCAAATCGAAGATGACGAGGAAGCCTCGGAGCCTAGATTTACGATAAATGTATGGTATGTATAGTCAAGGGGACGAGCGTACGGGAAATAAGTCAGCCAGTAGGACGCCTGATTGATGTACGTTCGGTGGACGGTTGCAGGGAGCTCTGTGAAGTTGAAATGATCAGGAGGCGCCTGTAAATGTCGTTGTTGGACGTACTATGCATGTTTTTGAGAATCTCTTGGAAGCTGGCCTTTCGACCGATTTGCTCAATGATCTCTTTCACCGAATCTATATACTGTTAAGTACGAACAAGAAGATTGATGAGGGATGTACGCACTGAAGATGACACCGATAAGGGTAAAAATGATGAGCTGACTGATCACCAAGAAAGTGTAATAACGAGCGATAACTGCGCGGTCCAGTCTGGAGTTTGTCAAGGCGCCCATGTACTATCACACCGTCAATGAAAGTGCAGGCGAGGCCACTGGATTTTTACCTGTGTCAACCAACGCATGATAATTGGGAGGAAAAATCCGAAGATGCCAGAGACTGTCGGAGGCAGGACACCGGAGATGAACGCGAAGGACTTTGGGGATGCCTCCGCCCACTGGTCAAGGAAAGGGATATACGCTCGGAGCTATGCTGGGATGAGTATAAACAACGACGTGATATCTCCCAAACGTACTGATTCGAGATTGGCAAGGATAGAAATGATGAAGAGCGGCACGGTGTTGAAAAAACAGGCAGCAGCCAGAATGGCAAAGCCGACGGTCTTCTTGCGAGCCAATTCTCCCTCAGATTTGTTCATATTTTCCCAAATCTACCATTAAGGTGGTCAACGGAAACGCCAGGACGCCAACCACGAACAAAAACATACAATATCCTTAGGATTCGGAGCAAGCTCGATTGTCGTGCCTTTAGGGTGTTTGCCTTTGAGTATCTTGGCGACCACATGTGCAAAAGGAACGGCAGCCATGCTGGCAAAGCCATAGTTCTCCGCTTTGCGAGTGTCGATTTGTCGGCGGTATTCCTCGATGGCTCCTTCAGTGCGTTGGAGTTTGGCGCTAAAAGAGTTCAGGGGTTCTGATTCGCGTTAATCATATTGACTCGTTGAGACTCACGTATAGTGATCGATTGCATCCTTCTTCATGCCACCAATGCCACAAGTCCCACCGATCCGGATTGTCGGACGCTTGCGGCCAAGCTTTCCTCCCTTCAGGTATTTGACAAGAACACCTTCGAATTCCCGGACAGTAGCGTTGTGGTAGTCGATCAATTGGGGCAGCTTCCCGACCTTCCGGCCAATGTGAACACTCGTAGTCGGATAAGGCACCTTTGTCGATTCGAAGATGGCCTTGAGACCTTCGTCGCTTTGATTCTTCTTCGGGACGCGGAGAACAGTGAGCGTTCGGGCATAGAAGGACTCGAGATACTCGGGAGAGCGGAACCATCTACGCCGCAGTCGAACCATCTCCTTCCAGTGTATGTGAACGAATCCAATAATCATCAGGGTGATGAGATACGAGACCGCGACGTGAGCGTAGAGGAGGTCGCCGGAAACGTCCCGAATGGTCAGCATGCTGAGAGCATCCCTCTTCTTTGCTTTGACGTGCTGGAGGTTGTAGGTGACGTTGATAGGAATAAGGACAGCGCACGTTAGTCCAGCAATGCCTGTGAATAGCCAGCGCATGAGGCGGTTGAATCGAAGAAAGGCGACGGCATCAAGGCCAATTTTATCGAGTAGCTCTGGTTCCTTCGTATGCACGAGTGGAGGAAGCCAACCGAGTATCGAGTCAGATATTCGCGGTGGAGGTTTGTTTCCGACATGGTATTTGACCTTCGGCTCATAGATAATCTAGTGCAATGTATGAGATTCAACGTTGGGGAGACGCCGAGGGTACTTATCCTACTTTGTTCTTCGGCCGCAGGAGATTGAAAGCAAGAATTGTCACCAACTTAGAGGACACAGAAATTAGCGCTAATTGTTGGCGCTAAATAGCTTCTACCACTCACGGAAATACTGCTCATCAATGCCACCTGAGATCCCACTGCCGCGGGCGCCAGCGTCCGGGCATTATCGCTGAAGACCTTTCCAGCTTCGTCTGTTATGCCCGACATGTCGTTGCCAGGCTAAAGGGTGCGTTGAGGGAAGGGAAGGATGTTATGAGGAAGAGAAGGACGTACGACGTAAAGAAAAGATCGTTAGAAGAGATAAAGAGCGACTCGAAGCTGTGGAGCTTACGAAGGCCAGGCAGCTGCCTGGATGGAGAGTAAAAACGTGGTCGTTGCGAAGAAATCGTTGTTTGCCAACACATGCCGTCAATTTCAAATGACCCAACAAAGGTTGTTTGGTGGCTTTGTTCTTCTAAGTTCTCAAGCTATACAATAGGCGACAACTATGAGGCGACAAAACTATCAATGGCAGTGCTGAGTGCGCACTGGGCGAAAATACAGGGCAAGCATTCTAGTACATGTGCAGAGAGCATTCAGTCTTCAAGCTTCAAGAGCGGTTAACCACGCCGTGTAGTGATCCGCATTCCCGCGCCGATATGAGCAGCGGTCAGTGGCGGTAGCCTGTACCTCGGAATTCAGATTGGGGGTTATTGTCATTTCCGGCGACGGATGTAACTATTGGTGGCCACAAACATGCGTCGAATCTTGGCACTGGATTGACAGCCAGCGGCATCGTCTGCGGCGAAAAATGGGGTGGCAAAAAAATAAAAGGATAAAAGTCGAGGAACATACTTACCACGGTGTACGCCTTGCTTGAACGCTCCGGTCAGAGTCACAATCCAATAAAAATGATGAGGAGAGCATTGTACTTGCGAGTGCAGTAGAGGTTTGTGGCGCGATGTGGTCGAGCATCCGACAACATCGAAGTACGGCACGGAGAACTTAAGATGTCAATAAGTCCAAGCGCAGCCGAGAATAGTGCCTGAAGGTAAACATGCATGGTGGTCGCAGCACTGTAAGAATTAGATTTGGGCAGAAATCGACGAGCCGGCTCAATGGTGCAAGGAAGCAGAGGAATTTCAGCCCAGAGTCGTCGGATGATATCCATTTGATTTTTCTTTCGGGAGATGGGGTCAGTACATCTGCAATTTTGTCCAGCACAAGCTTATTGCCGATTATCCGTTCAGCGTTGGTTATATCGCCGATACGACGAGATAAACAGAAAGCGAAGAATAGCGGGGCTGAAAAAAGGCCATAGCGAATGCGGGTGCTCAAAGTTGGGGTACATCGTGCGCGCGACGTGAAAGTCGAAGCTCACAGCAGAGTTTCCCGACGTTTACAGATCCTGTCGAGGTTCTCGCACGTCCATTCGCCTATAGTACCTCGTCCATGTAGCGTCAGGTTCGTCAGTTTGGCTCGTGGTGTAGACAGAGAGAGATACACGAACGACTCATTTCCAAGGATCTGGCCAAGCAGTGCCAAATATACCGGCAAGAAATTTCGTGCCTCGGCAATGTTCTGTTCTCAGCATTCCGTGTTGTGGACAAATGAACGGCGGTTCACCCAGCTATCCCTGCGCTGTCCCAATCTATGCTCCCGGGAAGGAGCCATTGCCGCCCGGCTTCACTGAGGAGGACCGAGTGGCAATCGAGCAGACAAAGAAATGGGAGCGCTATGCTGGAATGGCCATGGAGTCGTGTGCGGTAAAGACGGTGCTGGCTGGTGGTGCTGGTGCGTTCTCTGATTTATATTTGTGGGCTTGTCCTAATGGTTACATTCATTGGATAGGTTTTGGCATCGGAGCGTTCTTCTCGCTTATGTCCGCTTCATTTGCGTATGAGGACCCGCTACTACGGCAACAAACTCAGGCAGGGATGAAGACGACACAGAAGGCTAGAGAGGTTATGAAGGAAATGGGAAGGGGTATGTGGACAAGTGGAAAAGGTTTCGGAAAGGTCGGCGCCCTGTTCGCTGGTATAGAATGCGTGATCGAGTCGGTGCGTCCCCTTACTTTCCGCCTCTTCGTGTCAATTCACCGACTCTTTAATTGACCTATAGTATCGTGCTAAAAACGATATCTACAACTCCGTCGCGTCAGGATTCTGTGCCGGTGGTATATTGGCGCGGAACTCTGGACCCAAAGCCGCCGTTGGTGGTGGTCTGGCGTTTGCTGCTTTCTCGGCTGCTATTGATTTGCTATTCATTCGTCGGGAGACTCCAGAGTACGTCGTCCCCGTTCCGCTCGTGGTTTGTACTAACAACTCTTCAAGGGAGGACTAAGAGCTAGACGTTAGACTAATTTATTCGAGGATGTCACATCTATATCCGTTGTACTCTATAATCATCTACGCATGCATTAACGACTTCACCCAACTCTCGCCCGTCGGCCTACTACGCACAGCGTCGCTAAACATGGGACCTTGTCATAAAATTATCCTAGATAAACGTTACATAAATCATATAGTAGAAAATACGAGTTCTAAACTAAAAATGCCTTTCCGCGCCACCAAGTCCCAGAAAACTACTACTTCGTGGTAGGGGTGTAACGTGCAGCTCTTAATGAGACTGCTGCGAGAAAATCCCAAGGCAGGCGGTATAGGTAGGCGGGGCCTCGCCTATTTCGCTTTCCTGTCCAGTTATAAGACGCTCGAATTGAGTACTTCGGCTGTAGATAGATTCCCGTGGGGGAGGGAGGGGCGTCGTCGTCGTCGTCACAGGGCTAGTTTTGGCTGCAGAGACACCCGAATCTGACGACTGCCTAGACGCCATACGGTCCAACGCAGCAAATTTGTTGGGGCGGTTGCGTAACTCCTCCATGCGTCGCATCTCACAAGGACACTTGGACATCTGGGCCGACGTATCATCGAAGGTTTCTGAATACCGGGGTAGGGAAGACCATTCGGGGTTGCAGCGGCACTAGAATCATACAAAAGAAAATGTTGTATCTGTCAGGAACACAAAACTGGTTATGAGGATCTGAACTCACAGAGAAAATCTGAATTGGTGTCTGGATAACGATATCAAAAAGCTTGCGTTTCCCTGTTTTTGGATCGATATGAAGGTCGTCATCGCGTTCGACCCGCATTACGCATTTGAGTTGGTGAGTGATTGTCACATTACTCTTTCGATTCTTGTTCGTGATACGAAGTAAGCTGCAAGAACTTGGAAGTCGGAGCTCCTGGTGGAAAGTCCATGGGCCGGGCCCCATCAAGGTCGAGGCCATCTCCGAGGGATCGTCTTCCGGAGAGACAAGCGCGAAGAGAGGAGATTTTCTGAAGGCATCGACATCGTCCGAGTCCAAAGGAAGTATATGAGGGGCGTGTTTCCCTGGCTCTCTGATAGAAAGGAGATCAATGTGCGTGACAGGATCCGTGCGCGCGATCCGTTTCATCTGGGTATAGTAATCAACCCTTTCTGTATAGGAAAATCAACGAAATTGCGGGACTAGGAGCGGCAGAAAGGGATGTCGGTACGTGCCTTCAATGTATATAGAGAGTCGGTGGATCTTAATTTTCGCAAGAGGCATCAGAGTGAATGTTATCGGAATCGTCCCGCCAATGTAAAAACTGCGCCCAGAAATTGAAATGAGATATTGTAGCTGATGATCCCAGTGACGCTCGACGATAATATTGTCGGTATCCTCCGTGTCGTCTTCAGTCGGGCCAGTGATTACGGTTACTTCGCGATGTGCCGCAAACTTGCCCCTGAAGGCGCCTGGACGATGGACTGTGGCTCGAAGTCGCCAATTAACCGTTCCGTTGCTGCAGCGGAGAGTCGGAGGGGAGTTCGCTGGTATCGTGAAGGATATCGGGTAGGTATAGGTGCCTACAAGCAAAGACATGAACAAAATGGGCAGAATGTAAAGAAAGGAGGAGTTGTGACCTTTCTTGAACTCCTTCCATCCACATTGCGCAGGGGCTTCGTCCTGATCAAGCTTCAATATCCCACCAAGCTTGCCGAGCGTTGATCGTTCTTTCGAGCGCGCACGCACGATGGAGGTGCTGGGGCTATACTTGCCTTTCTCTTTGGTCCTACCACGACGTGTCTTTTCGTCTTCTCCAGGGGATTCAGAAAAGCGTGTCGTCTTGGGAGAGCCCGACCTCACTGCATCCAGCAGGACGCTAGAGACAGATGAGAGACTGAATCGGGAACGGGAGCCAGGCCTGCCACGGCGCTCACGAGAACCAGTAACCGGCGATCCTGGCGGGCTGGGCGGACGGGAGGGTGGGCGTGAGGCAGGGCGTGATCCAGGACGTGATCCAGGACGTGACGCAGGAAGTGATCCTGGTTGAGATACAGGAAGTGATCCTGGTTGAGATGACGGTTGAGAATAGTTCCTGGGCGTTGTCAACCCTAGATCGTCTTCCGGGACGTCTTCGATACTCGGCCGTCGGGAAAGAGACAGGTCCGGGCGATAAGACCGAATGCTAGATGCGGTGCCTGTGTATCCGTTCGAGTTACCTAGAGCAAGTCAGGAGGGGTTAGGTAGCGTCCAAACGGTGTTAGAAGGGCATTCACTCACTCCTTGAGCCCCGCATTCCAGCATTTAACGAATTACGAGAATCCTCCAGCGTCTGTGCAGATGATAACGTTGGCCTCTCGCTGCTCGGAGAAGACGGCTGTGAAAATGGCGAATACGGTGGAGTCGGTAGGACCGAAAATTCTTCATGGGACACTGGAACGCGTTGGAAGTAGGAGCTGTCGGCGCTGAGGCGTCGAGAAGGGATGGCGGTCTCCGGAAGAACCTGGCTCTCGCCGAAAGTTGCTTCCTCGTAATTCTGGGGTGTAGAAGAGGGCGTAGGTTGGTCCTCAGATTCATAGCCTGCTTCGCCATGATCATATGCGGCGCCTGGGCCGATAGATGAATTGCGGCGAGTCTGTAGTTCCCCAGCACAAAAGTAAACAGTCTCTGCATGGAAGAGCTTATGCTCTTCCGTTATGTCGGTCCTGCGTGCGCCGACGCCTGACGGCGAAACGAATCAGCTACGATGGTACTAGAGTGCGGAAATACGCACCTTCGGGCCAAGCTGTGCTGCTTCTTGCGACCAACTCCAGCTCAATGCTGGTTATTCTGGTGGGTTTAGACAGCTCCATCACCAGAAGTCCTCGCAGCATTGAGGGCCGTGAGTCCTGGTCGCGATTGCGCCTCCCGAAGCCATTGGACCTCAAGAAAACGGCGGATTCAGCGAGACGGATCGACAAAGGATTCTTATCGG
The DNA here is from genome assembly GCA_018282005.1 of Asterophora parasitica. NCBI lineage: Eukaryota > Fungi > Basidiomycota > Agaricomycetes > Agaricales > Lyophyllaceae > Asterophora > Asterophora parasitica. The sequence goes on along the minus strand of JABCKV010000013.1, from coordinate 173,160 downwards.
ACATGATGGTATACGAAGCAGATGGATCAGAAAAAAACTGGAGGGGAAGCCAGACTGGATACGACGACGGGGCAACATATGCGGACCGACCAGTATTTCAATTGTTGATGAGATCACTACAGCTGGTCGGAATCTCGTCACGTGACAGCGAATTATTTTCGTATCGAACTCCGCGGCGCGTATTTCATTTCCGAGTCCTTTGCGAGCCCGGTGCGGAGGCTTTGCAGGCCGACGCTAGATAGGGACATATCCGGATTTTCGGTGACCATGCGCTGTGTCTCACGAAAGGCATAAAGATCTTGTTTTTCCTCTCAGGCGTTTCATTTCTCGCACTAGTACTGTTGGACTCTAATGGCCAACCTCCTAGCTCCTCGGGCCTCCTCCTGGCGAGCAAGCCTCAAGGTCACTCAGGGAAACACTTGTTCATCCTCCATGTCTACTGCCAGCTGCTGCCTTGGACGTCAAACTTCAAGCTTGTGGGACTGACGGAAAGGCTGGGAAAGGGAAGACATTGCATAGCATCGATTACGCACTCCGCTCTGCCTCCTTTCATGCCCTTACGTTGACCTTCAAATTTGCTTCTCTCTTATGCATATGGCAGCCAAAAGACACGTTTTAACGTTCATTTCAACCCAGTAGCTTGCGTCTTTTCCCTCCTCCTCCCATCTCTTCATCATCCTCACGTTCCACCACTGGCAGCATGCGCTGGTCTATCCTTCCTGTCTTTGTGGTACATTCATGTTTACTCGCTACGCCCACAAAGCATCCCGCTGAATCTCGCTAAATTTATCAAAGCTGTCTGCGGCCTTTTCCACGCGTGCCAAAACGATCGTCGTTACTGTTGGTGTAAAAACGACAGATGCAACGAACGTTTTCCAACCTAACACCATAATTGCTCATGATGGAGACGTCGTTGTTTTCACCTGTAAGCTCGTCAGCGCCTGCTTTGTAGGATTGAGCGCTGACCCCTGTTTGTAGTCAAACGAGGAAACCACACCGCGACGCAGTCGACATTCGCTGCACCGTGTATTCGAGACCACGACACTGACGTCACACTCAACGGCTTCAATTCCGACTTTAGAGATGCCGGCAACGGAACGGCCATCACGATTCTCCCAGTCACCATCACCAACTCCAAAAAAACCATCTGGTTTTACGACGCCAGCACGTGTGCTGAGGGGGGCGTTGGTGTGATCAACGCCAACGTTACAAGCACGGAAACTCTGGAAGGATTCCAGGTAAGCATTTGCAATGGACGAGCCCGGGCTTTCCCCGGAAGCCCTTCGCCGTCCTTGTGTACGCTTTTAATAAGAATACTGACAGCGCACTCCTGTCTGTCACAGCGAAATGCCCAGAGGTTGAACGGTACTTTCCCCGAGTCATCCATTTCAGGTCCCATTTTGTCAGGCACCCAAACCGGGACGGCCACCAGGACAAACCCAAGCTCGACCTCGGGGCCGGGCTCCAACGACGCAACCCGTATCGTCACCCATGGTGCCGCGATGCTGGTTCTGGCCTTCTCCGTCGCAGCAGCTTCCTTGTAACTGCATGCACACCCGGTCCCTTGTTCGAATTCGGCGTTTCTTTGCTCTTATACTCGGACAGTTCTGTCGTTCTGTAACGTCGACACCATCGCCATTATACTCCTATCTAATGCCTCTTGCTTCAACAAAGCTTCTGTGTCAGCGTTATCGATACGTTTATAGAGAGAGCTGTTGAGTTTGCTCATCTTGGACATCGATCAACCGTGGTGCAGGCTCTACAACGTTCTCCATCACTTGTGGGCGAGATTTCGCACTGGCCTGTCACTGCCATGTATATCATCGTGGCGCACCTGTGGGTCCTTGACACCTTTATTTATGATGAAGGCACAATGTAAGAGGTGCGAGTGGCTTGCATTGATGAATATGGAAAGACACCCTAGACCTCGAGAGACTATATTTATATGGGGATCGTAGGAGGAGAAGGAGTTTATTATACTGACGTGGTCCCGTTCCGTAACAATCAGTTCGTCGTGGGCTAATTACGTAGCAAGCTATTTCTAGGAGTACAGAATACGATACCAACATCGCGCCTAGCCCACGCCGCACACGTATCCCCAATGGGGCGGAAATCCATGCAATGGAGCCAACACCCCCGGCCCTTGACTTGGACCCAGAAGTTTGGTGAAACACTATGGGGTGGTCGGCATAGAGAAACAGGAAGCAAGAGAGGTCCAACTCGACACGCAGTGAGTAGAACCGCGCACGTACGGTACAGTAGTCTACGGTCTGCGTGCCGTGCTGAGGGAATTGGCCCCGATCGCAACCCATCCTCACAGGGGCCCCTGGCCTTAGGAAAGCAATAAGCCAAGAGTACGGCCATCGTTGCCGAGTGGAGAGCCAGAATAGCAACACATTTGCCCCAGTGTAAAGTCTTGCCCCACTGGCCGATACTATCCGAGGCCGCAGCGAGTCTTACCCCAGAAATGCAAGATATGCAGGGAGGGGCTCGTTGTATGCCATGGCAGGCAGCAAAGAGAGTTCGTAGATGAGCGGACCACCTCAACATGTAGGCACCCTGGCAGGCTTGACGGTCCTCCATCGGGAGAGGAGGCATGTCGCGAGAGTGCACGAACCTCGCACTGAATCTGCCGACATGTACGCACCTCCTGTAGATAGTCGTCCTATCCTGCCAGTGCCCCAACCCTGGACCCATTTCGACTACGCGCAATGACAAGACCTGCCTCGCCGAGTGTTCCAAGCCATTCATCTGCACTGGAACTTCCTGGACCATCCACACCCGTCGACTTGACCAGGCATGAGCATGTTAAGCCGCTCCCTTGACTGTAGAAGGGGATTCAGTCAAAGGGCGTTGAGATCTTCCCGACGTGGAACAAGGATAGTACAAAGTTCAAGGTTGCATATGGCGCAGGAAGTGACGTGATTTCCTAATTTGGACAGTCGTTTGTTGCACCCTGTCCTACGTCGAAACCGCGTGGATATAGCCTTCAGCGTTTACAAGCGGCATCGAGGCAATCATTGGTTGCCTCAATCTACTCGGTGACAAGTGTTGCTTAACGGCTTCCTCTGACTTCCTATATAGGCCATTCCTTTCATCCTATCCCGTTTTGGCCTTCTCCTTGTCCAAAGACTTCGTCTCGAAGTGCCCGGCATATATCATGTTGGGACTACAGCGAGGGTCCTTGAACCATTTCTCATTGTTCTCCCCCGGACCCTATTCGCGAGGAGCCCTCCCGCCCCACTGAGCAGACGATGCAACTCAAGTTTGCTGCTGCTTTATTGTTGGCTTACAGTAAGTGACCCCGCAGTGCAAAAAAAAAACCACTCCTCATGGAAAAGTGCAGCAGTGCTCGCGACAGCCGCGTCGCCTGTCCCCATCGTTCGTGTGGACACGGATGTCGGAATACTTGTAAGTACCTTGCATCGTCGCCACACCTAGTGTATTGAAAGTATTTATCTTATCCAGGAGCTGGCCGCTAGGCAGCCTGAGGCTGTAGCTCCGGTAGCTCGAGAGCCGGCACCCAACCCAGAGCCAATATGTCGTTACGCCTGCATATAAATTGGTGAGTGCTTTTTTTGGCATGGGTTGAATTGCGAAAGCTAACCTCGACCACAAGGCCTCTTACCATCTTTGTTCCCGGCTTTCTTGTTTTCTGGTACATAGCCCAGCTTTCCTCCCGTAGTGCCAGCCCTCGTTGCGCGCACATCCCGCGCCAAAATGCTCAAGGCCCTCCCGGTCGAAAATGTCCTGTTCACTTTAGACCACGGCACTGCACACCTCCCGCTCCATCCTGCCGTCGCTTGGCAGAGACCGTCCACGCGCACCATTCGTACTTCCTCCCCGTGTCCACGGACACGCCTGCTCGCTCCCCCGTCGCCATGGCCCAGTGTACCTCGAAGTACTGGACTGCCGCTTTCATCATCCCCTGTTGCCGGCGCCCACTGCCCTCCAACGTTGCCGGCGTCCGCCCACCATATCTCCTCCCACGTTGCTTCCCCCTCTCCTTGCTCGACATCTCCTTTGGCTTAGACACTGCTGCCGTCCATCAGTTCGTTACTGTTACTTGCTCTACTTTCTCGTTCGCTCTGGCTAGCTTGCTCGCCGCGTGTATTTTTTAGTTGCTCTCTCAGATATCTGTATCGATAGTTTTACATGAAGTAGTAATCCCTGTCAAAAACATTGCATATAATCAATCTAACAAACACATTCAATTGGAACCCGATATCCTTGACCATGACCATGAGATCGATGTGATTGATTAGTATGTAGTACTTGAAGCATGGCAGATCATCGAACGGCCTCCAATGATAGTGTTATCAAATTTGGTCTCCACTGTCCATGTGTGACATGATCCACCAGGGATCGTCGAAGCTGTCCGCGCTCAACACCTTCAAGTCGGTCCTTGCTCCAATCGAGTCTGCGGAGTAGAGGTTTGCTAAAACATCCTTGTCGACCAGCAGTCTACGGATAGGATGGATGCTGTTATGGCGCTCGCGGACCATGTCATCAATGACTGTCGAGAATTTTTTGGCGTGCGTGTCGCGGAGAGAACGGAAGACGATTGTGTCCAGATTCGGCCACCGCGAATGATCGTTCTCAATCAGGGTTTCCTTTAAGAACGTGATATGGAAAAGGTTGCAGAACGGGAGATGGAGCGCTGTGATCGTTGGGAATGCTTTCGCATAGTGGGTAGATGCGTAGAAGTCGAACCCTTGAAGAGTCAAGTATTTCAAGGCGGGGAAGTTTGGTCGGGAGGTCGAATTAAAAATCCTTTGAATCACTCGATACTGAGGGCAATCGAGCCAGAGCGACACGAGATTGGGCATGGACACGGTCGCGAGGAAACTGGAGGCCAAGGTATCTCCACTTTCGAACCAGAGTGAACGGAGAGATGGTATGGTGACAGGACCTCCGTGGGGCCAGTCTCCTCGAAAGTTCCCGCGAATAGAAAGACTCGATAACGAAGGGCAGGTAGCGGTGAGGCTTTTTAGAGAGCTCGGATTCAATTCCGCAGACGAGAAATATGAGGGAGTGTGAAGATGGAGTGTGGTCACGTTTGTCAATGGAGGAAGAACGCGCAGATTGTTGACCCAGACTGCCGCTAACCTGGGGGCACCGCCAATAAAGACACCAGGTCTCGGTTGAAAGACACCACTGGGACTCGGAGGCTCATCATCTATGTCTCCACCATCGTCCACGATGCGTATCCGTTCAAGAGACGGCGCTTCCAAATGCGCCAACGTCGAAAGGATAGATGCGGTGGTGGTTGAGTTGGAAGCAAGAACGAGGAGAGTTTTCCATCGATGAATGTGCTGCACAACGATGTCAACGACGGGTAGGATCTTTGCACCGCTAATCTCGCCGTTCAAGAATCGGTCAGATCCCCAAATGTCAAACCTGACATCGAGAAGGCAGTTTCGAGAACGATCAAGGTATCTGGAGACGCATTCAATGGATCGAATGGAGTAGACGTCGATGCTATTCCAGAGCAGCGGGGTTCCAAGTGCAACGTCGCGCCAGTACGTGCAAACGTGCGACATCGTGACCTCGAAGGCTATTCTATATCGCGATCGCCGCCTCGGTTGCATAGATAGAAACATCCCAGCAAGGATTTCATGAGGTAGTCGATGGATTGGTGTTTGTTGGTGAGCTCTCGGTGCTGCAACGGCGTCAGGGTCTGCAGAGAATTCGTCAAAAAGAGACCTCTGAGAAAAATTGGCACTGGCAGCTTTTACTTTTGGTAAAATCCATCGCAATGTTGGGGAGTAAATGGTCGCGCTGGTCATGAAGCGGGGGGGCTTCGATATATATGGGATCCGCTGCCATCAACCAGCTGTGCCTGCAAGCAGGTTGTGAATGAGGTTACAACGTTTGGCAAATAGTTGTATTTCAAAGGTTGACGCTAGTTGACGTCAAAGCTGTGCAACTGCGGATCTTCACTATGCGTGCGTACTACGTGTATATAGTGAACCCATCACACGGTGGTTAGTTGCACGTAAATACGAAAACCTGAAGCGAAAACATGTATCGTAAAAGAGGCCTGAAGTACCCCCCTCCATCAAGCTAAACTGTCTTCGTGTGGTTCGCATTCGCAGCACGCACCCAAAAATTAGCTGGTTGGTACCCACTGCGCACCAGCTTCTGGTTCTGAAGTTCAGCCCTCCACTCGTCATATCGGCCTGGCAGGATTACGACCCTACAATCCTCGTCACGAATGCCGGACATCCGCTTCCAAATTGACGAGTCTTCGGCTTTCGAACAGGTAAAAGGCTCAGTAAAAATGCTGACTATGAGCATCTTTAGAGCCGGAAGAGAATGGAGAAGCGTGCGGACGCTGTTCGCGAACATGATGTCGTTGGTCTCGTTGGCATTGGCTCGACGTGCGAGCTGCAAATGCGATAACTGGGGGAGCGGGCCGAACGCCGCGAGTATAGATGTCGGTGAGAACCACATGGTGCTAGGTTCGCAGATTCGGAGGTAGGTGAGCTCCTTGGACAACTTTGATGCACGTCTAAGGGCTCCGCAGTCTCCGTCGAAGGATTCAATGGTGATATCGGTGAGCCCGCCATCCACGGGGACGGTTGATATTATGTCGATGGGCCATAGGAATGTTGGGGCAATTAAAGCCCTAATCCCGGGGCAGGCGGCGATTATGGCGTGGATCTGCTCTTGTGATGTGTCACATTCCGGCCACCAAGTCACCGCAAGTCTCTTGACATGGTCGGTCAGGAAAACGCGTGTTTTTGAGTGGGTGGTGCGGTGAAAACGTTGAACAGTGTGGAAAGAGTCGAGCACAACAGTGCGATATAGGATGACGTCCACCACCTTGGCAAAGGCTTTGGATATGAGTGCAAGGTTGACCGGTTTGCATTCAGCGAAGGCGGCCTCGACGACAGAGAGCATGAGTTCGACTGGGAGGTTGAGGATAGCCGGGGAATGGCTGGACGAGAGTATTAGAGAGAAGGTGCGGGGTGTTACGTGCGTAAGTTGACTCTCTGCTGTAACTGTCCAGGTTGTCGACATCGTCAAAGCTAGGTGGTGTAAGGCAAAGTAGACACGAAAGAGGACCTGGTAATGTGCAGCCAGAAAAGGCTGAGAGGCTCTGAAACGAATGTCAGTTCGTGGCACCGTGACAACGGCCAGGTTAGGAACACCACCAAGGGCCAAAACAGGGTCAATCTAGCAGAAGTGCAGAGCGGCGCATTGGCTGATGCAGAATTGTTTGGGGCTAGCTAGCCCATTCAGCGTTCAACGCCCATTGGAAGTTGGCTGCATATATGGCGTGGTGAACTAGCCAAAGTTGGTGCATTAATATTGAAGCAGGTTCAAGTTGGAGACAAGTTTAAGGAGGCGTGATCATTGATGGGATTTATGTAACAAAAATTATAAATGAAAAAACGCTAAACCAAACAGCGCGTCGCCAGAAACAGACACGCGACAAAACCAATTCAAAACATAAAAATTGGTTTAATTCTATTATACACATCTACAACACATTATATGATATAAGCATCGTGTATATGCCCGATCATCAAGAAAGACTCTACACACACATTAGGGCAACACCAACATGACGAGAGATACATTCAAATCCAACACAAGGTCCCGGACCTCAAGGCCTCACGCGTCACGGTTTATTCTAGATGTCGATCCTCAACATTCAACTTCCAATCCCCGAGTTCAAAGCTAAGCGCCTTTGGTCCACGCCTCCTTGCCCTTCACCCAAGTGCTCAGCGCAGTTCCGCGCCTGTCGAGAACGACGAAATCAGCATCGGCGCCAGCGCGCAGGGTACCCTTCCTGTTCTCGATCCCAAGGCACCTGTTGCAGACATTCTGTCAGAAACAGTTCCAATTGAGGATGGAGTTGAAACTTACTTGGCGGGATTGTAGGTCGCACACTTGATAGCTTCCCCAAGAGAACAGCCTGTGAAGCGCGAGAAATTGCGAACGCAGCTATCCAATGTGACCACGCTGCACATCGCAAGGTGTCAGTGTTGGCATAATCTTACGCATGGGTTGTGAAACCATGACAACGAGCCGTCACACCTCAAACTCACCTTCCCGCAAGTGTGTTGGTGCCCTCCAAATAGAGCTTGTCGCCTTCCTTGACAAAGCGCTTTCCGTCACGCCACTCGTGGACCCCATCACGGAGGTTAGGGTCGAGGATTTTCTGGGCTGAAAAAATGGCGTTAGCGAAAGTGTTGTAAGTTGACATGCGCGCGAGACCTACCATCAGTGACGAGGATGCAGCCCTCAGGGTGCGCAGTGTATGCAAGCTGCATTGATGTCCTTGTCAACAAGATTCCAGAGTCATGCGGGGAAAAACGAGCTCACCCTGACAGAGTTGGGGTGACAATGAATTCCATCGACGATAATCCCATAGTAAGGCCGCGTAAACGCCATGTCCGCGATCTCACCCTTGTCGAGGTGCAGTTCGCTTCTGCTGTTCTGACGCTTGTGCACCGTCAGGGGTGTCGCGGCACCGGGCGTCACAGGTGAAATGGCACCACTGAGAGTCCCGCTGAGAGACCGTGTAATCGACCCGGGTGACGCAAAATTGAACGGCGAAAGAGGGGGCGTCATGGAATTATCGAAAGCCTCCGATGCATCAGAAAAGTTGGTTTGGATCGCGGAAGGAATGATGATCTGCGAGACAGGAACCACGGTTTGGGTTGCAGCAGCGGCTTTCTCTGGGGTAGTGGTCCCGGTAGAGGATTTGCGGGAGGGATAAGGAGGTAAAGGAGATATGGGGGAGGACAAATGCGGCGAAGCACCCAAAAGCCCGATAATCGAAGGGTCCCTGTGGTGAAGTTGGGGCATCGCGTTGAATAAATGCGTGATAAGGCTTGCACCATAGCGCACAGCGGACGTTGCGACCTCCGACGATGCTGCACTATCGGAGTCCGGATGTGAGAAATTTTCATCCCAGAGCACTGGGAGTGGCGTACCTGTGGCCAATAGAGAGGACAATCCCTCGTTTCGAAAGTTCTCCAACCGCGTTCATGACGCCATCGATTTCAGGTGCAGCAGTGATGATCCTGACGCCAGGATTCTGGCCACCACTGGCCATGAGCCAATCCTCTGCCTCAGCGAGATTCTGTTCACCATAGATGTCCTCGAATGACTTGGTTCCCTCGGGGGCAGTTAGGATGAAGGGAGGCGCATGGGCTCCACGTTTAGCATGATTGAGGAACGGGCCCTCAGCGTGCCAGCCCAAGAGGGTCGCCGATGTAGGGGTGGAAAACGGCTGTAGCAAACTCAAAAGCTTGGGGTACAGAGCCTTATCTTGGGTCTGAAAATACCAGGTTAGGTAGTGGACGGTCAAACGTCAAGTTAAACTCACAATCAGAGTGGGAAGGAGCCTGGCACATTCGAAGTCAAGTCAATTATAAAGACAAGCAGTATTGTAGACTTGTTACGCACGAGGTCACGCCAGTTTCTATGATGCGTTCAGCGACCAACTTCATACCCTCCCGGTAAGACTTGTCGTCTTCATAGACCGAAAAGTCAAAATTATAAGCGCCATTGAGCTGGATGTCGATGAAACCAGGACTGTATATTGGCAGTTAGTGAAGAAAACGAAGATTGCGGCGCAAAAATATGCTTCCTGTGCCTAAATGGGATGGGATGTCGAGAAGAGTAATGCTCACCTGAGGATATTCCCCTTCAAATCGACAATTCTATCGGGCCTCTCGCCTCGCACGTAGAAGGTCCTCTGCAATATGGGAGCAAATGTCAGGTTCACCCGTCCCCTGATAAGCAGAAAGGCTACGCACCTGTGCATCGAGAATGACGCCACGCCGCTCGTCAATCCACAAATCTTTCTCGACAAGGCTGCCGTCCTCTTGAGGAAGCAGACAGTTAGTGAAGCAAACTAGGCCGTTCGGGGAGGTCATGGCGGTTTCTAATCCGGACTGTCTCCAATGAGGCTTATTATAACCCGATCTGCGGACGGATGAAAAAAAAAAATTACACAACGGCTCCGCCGGGCCATATGGATGCAAGTTCAAATGCCTGATATCAATACCCAAAGAACGGCGTCGAACGTCTGTACGATTTGTCAAGTGACCTTGCGCTTAGAGCACGTTCGCTCGAGTGCCAAAAGAATCCACTGAAAGGCCATACGCTAGGCCTGCTAAGGACCGGTGCCCACACAACCTGGACAAGAGAAACGCTCCATTTGGGGGACAAGGCGTGTGGAAACTTCAAGGAAAGTCACAGGTCAAGCACAAGTCCGATGTATGTGAGTTCGGTGTTCCCCGCGCGGCCGAGGCTGTCTAAGGCCGTCCAACGTTGCGACTCCATCGCGTTCAATTGGCTCCCACTTTCGTCCCGTAAACATTACCTGGGTACAGCCCAGATGTCGATATTTTTTCTTTGTTTAACAAGCATACGATGAAAAAGAAAATCCGAGCTTGAGGTCAACGTGGACCATCATGATTCGAGTCATTCATGCCGCATGGACAAGGCTGTACACAATTCAAGATAGCTTGTGGAATTACCCCAGCTTCAAGACCATATGCACCTCATCATTTCAACGCTAACCACCATGCTAAGTACTAACGGCTACTTTCTCGAAGGCGCAATGAACTCGTGGCTCTGAATGTCCAAGCCATGCGAAGCACAAGGCTCCTCCCAGCCAAATATGACGCTGAGTCGGCCAACCCATGACTTCTCATGAGACAACAAGTCCACAGGCCTTCTCGCGAGTTGCGACGAAGCGCGTGTGGCACTGGTCGGATTTAGCGCAGGGGCTGTCGTCCAAGCATAGCGTAGTAGGTGCCACTTCAGTGACCAATTGCAACGTCCAACGTTCAACCCAGAGGCTGCAGATCGATATCTTCATCGCTATAAAAGAACAATCATTATCAGTATTCAGTATAACATGGCAGATAAGTACATACCATCCATCCATCGGCCACGGACAATTGCCAACCATTCTCGATCAGGCACACCCGACGACGCGCGTCCCGACTCCCGCTCCGTCCGTCGGCGGTGCAAGATAATTTACGTGAGGTGCCCGCCTAGACAGCCACTGTGCAGCTGAGCCACTGATAGTAATCCAACTCGCGTGCCAAAATTACATCCAGGCATTGGCGAGGCAACAATGACAATGGTTGACTGCAACAACGGAGCAAAATACAAAATACATACCGAGCGGCGGCTAGGGCCTGGGCCGAAGAATGCGCAGTCGCCTCAAAGTTACGAGCCGAGCACCCTGCAATGGAGTTGGGGCTCAGTTGGGGCGCAGTGTGTGTCTTTACATACAGGGCGACCAAGCAAGTAAGCCCAGTCGGTTAACATTGAGCGCCCATGCGCCAAGCAGCCTGGTTGAAATATATCGTCGCGAACGGCTAAGAAATTGCAACGTCTAATCTGCAAATCAAAATCCAAAACAGTCTTCAAAGTCCTCAGTAATTGCATAGATAAAAATACCAACTTCATACTTAAAGAAAAACGACGAGTCGTCGTTGTCGAGGGAGGGAGGGCCATAGCAAAAGAGAGAGAAAGACTACTTGGGGTCACTTAAGGTAGTTCCCAGCGGAGGAGGACCGAGGAAGGAGGAGGGGAAAATGGACGAGCGACGGGACAGGGACAGCATATTGTGGTGAATACAGACTGAGCGAGAGCGCGAGGAGGGAACTAGAGTAGCAGAGAGAATCCGGGGTACCAGGGCGCGTGGTGGTGGTGGGAATGGGGGTATATGTGCCCCCAAGCGCGGTTGGTGTGGAAGGGGGTTAGGCTACTTTTGGTGCAGGTATAAGGTAGCTCTGGGGTGGTGATGGTAATACAGAGACGAGAGACCGAAGAGAAAAAGAGTCCGGCGGCGGGGCGGGGCGAAGGGCAAAGGATTAGGGGTTGGGGCAATAAACGGAGTATATGATGAGGGGGTGTAGTGGGTGGTGTAGGAGGGGGGCGGAAGAGGGTTATGAATATGTAACCATAAATCTTACGAATGTTCCGAAACTAGCGAGCCATGATACGATAGAAGACCGGGGGGAAGCGAACAGAACGAGCGGCGGGTCCGGAGAGCCAAAAAGTGGAAGCTTGAAGCTTGAAGACGAAGAATGCAACGAGCATTGAAAAAGCGACGAACATATCCAGCGCCTAGCACAGCTGGACCTCCCACTCTCCACCTTCGCCTCCAGCAGCTGGCAAGCTCTTGAGCGCGATCCTCACGCGGCGCTTCGCTGACGCGCTATCGCCGACAGAGTACTCGGATCCATAGCTGACATCCTGTCCGAAGTCTCCCCTGGTCCCAGGCAAAGAGTCATCCATCTGTCCGAACATCATGTCCGAGGGGTCGTTCGGGTACGTCATGGGGTAGTCGCTTGACGCACCTACACCGAGGAAGGGGTCGCCTTTCGGTGAGGGCGGGGTGAGGTATGGCGATAATGACGACGATGATGACGATGAAAGGGAGGCCAGGGAGGACTGGGAGGATAGGCTTGATGATAAGCCTGGGGATTCATGATGACTCGTTTCGGATTCGGTATGCCATGACGTAAAGTCGGATTTAGAGTCGGAGAGACCGGGGGAAGCTGCACGCGACGACGAAGAGGACGAGGGGTGGATCCGGACACGAATCTTACCGTTGTCGGCGGGGTGCGTGTCAAAGGAGATGTCGAGGTTTCCGAGTCCGTTATCGGTATCCAGGTCTGCGCCGGCAGTGGAAAACTCTAGCTTCCGGGAGGTGGATGTGGAGGAGGGAGCAGGAACTGAGGAGGAGAGGACAGAGCTCATGTCAAGGTCGTCGAGGTCCATGAGGGAGCTACCGGTGCTCCGCGACCAGTCGTAATCATTCGAGACGAAGTTGTTAAAATCGAAGACAGGCGGTACAGCAGGGAGGGGCGCGTCGGGGATGGCGAAGCTCTTGGGTACCGCAGAGTTCATGGGCATGGAAAGGAGTGTGGGGAGCGCGCAGAGAAGGACCTGTATCGGTAGCTGTTAGTAGATGGCGCTATGGATACTGGGGATTCGTACCATAAGACCCAGACTCGCGCCAGACTTGTGCGGAGAGGGGGTAGATGAGCGGGTGGACGGCGACAGGGGCATCTGCATCTCCGTTTCCTCAACCTTGACGACTGGTGCAGCAGTGGTTGTCTGCGCCTTCGAGATGAGCTGAGCACTTAGTTGGCGCTCGCGCTCCTTTGCCTCCGCAAGCTGGGCCTTGAGCGTCTCGATTTCGGAGATGAGCTCGCTGTCGCTGGCGACAGGAAGGGTTGTGCCAGTTTGGGTGAGTTGGGAAAGGGCCAACAGGCGTGCATTCTCCTGTTCCAATTCTGCGACGCGTCTGCGTAATGGAAGAGCGTGTTTAGTACAGGGTGGAGTGCGCATGCCACCATGACGTACATTTCCATCGTCTCGAACTCTTCGCGTTTCCGCTGCCTGCTGAGGAAGGCTGCAGCACGGTTTTTCACGAGGCGGGCCTCGCGCTTGCTGAGTCCCGAGACGTCGGGCGGCACGAAGTCTTTGCTGCTGATACGCTCACCGACGGCACGGGGCTTCTTGGTAAGACTCGGTGCTGGACTTGCTGAGCGTTTTGCAGCGATAGACGCAGCTACAGCAGCGGGGTTGATGGAAATAGACAGACGCTCCTGTCGTTGGGGCGCAGGTGTCTCTGCAGGGGTATTGAACAACTCTGGAAAGTCGAAGACCTGGTGGGTGGGCAGACAGAGCTGCTCATTCTCTGAAACTGAGTCTGGGCTCATGCGCATCTTGAGCATACGAGCAGAAGGCGGTGGAGAATTTGAACCGGTGCTGGACGGGGAAGCAGGAATGTAGTACTGGGAAAAAGTATCGGGGGACGGGGCGTAGAGTGCGTCCCAGGGCGCAGACTCTGTGAGCGGGGAGAGGAGCGGGGCGTCGGAGGCGATGATCTGGGACATGGGCAGGGAAGGGGATCCAGGCATGGGAGGTGAAAAAAGTGTATGGCGTTGAATGATCAACTTTTTTATGCGCACAACCGTCCGGATTTATATCCTCCTTAAGCCCGTTTATTCAATTCGCTTGCCGACTGATCTCGTATATATACCGTTGCCACCACGGTAAATATAAAATCGGGGGGAAGGAGGAGGAGGACATGTACTGTAGTACATGGTACTGCTGCACTGGATGTATACAACTGCGCACGCTGGTCGTTGAACGGCGTCCTCACTGCTGTACAGTGTATATCCAGAATTCTCCTGTCTCCTCTCCGTTTCAGTCAAACCACGCCAAAACTTGGTCCAAGTCTCTTGTTTCGACCATGGTCAATCCTCGGCCGATTTGCTTCCATGTTCGCCCGCGTCCGGCTCCCAATGCCCCACATCGTACCCCACATCACGAGGCTCCCACCCGCGACCACTTCACCTCCTCCGTGGCCCACCACATGTCTTTCCAACGTCGTCTCCATTTTTCTCAAGGTTCATTTCAACGCAGCTGGACGCACCATGCCGCACGGTATCTTTAACTTTTACCTGGACTCCCGTTTTAACTAGCCACTTGAAAATAACTCGATCGGACCCTTTCGTCAAACTTACCTCGTGTCCTCTGCCATGCTACGCGTAAAAGTCTAAAAACTCCACGCCGCACGAATTGAGGTGGAAGACTCGAGAGCGCACGCTATCACAAAGTTCATCACGCGAGTCGCTAACCACCACGCTAACCGACGTTTCCCCGCTTACAGCTTTACCTTAACCTTGCACCCGACCGAGAGGACACCGGCCAAGTGTCCAGAGGCTCAAGTTAGCTCTCGAATTTTCTCTGGTCTCAGGGATCCGTCGCGGCCACCACCACATGGCTTCGTAAAACATATATTCGGCTTTGATCGGGTTACATACATGATACGGGGTTACCACAACTTTGACGCCCTCAGTGACCTTGGCTGCATCATCATACATCATCTTGCACACCGCATCAGCTTGTGTTATCTACATCAGGTGCCAATCCCTGATAACCCTCCGCAGTCGAACTCCACAAATTTTAACTTCGTCGACGAAAGCTCCCCTTTCGGCATCGCCGTCTATAAAACCGCCTCCTATGCCTACGTTTGGAGAGTTTTTGTGGCCACCCAAGTGCCACAGGACGTACTTGGACGGTCGGATGCAGTTTGAATGACGGGTGTGCGTGCACCTCACCTGTCTGCGTCATCTGTACCAACGCAAGTGGGGACGATTTCTTCCGACGGCTTGCATGTCTGGGCTGAATATAGCAAGCACTTCAGCCACCCCGTGCACCCCGGAAGCAGTTTCGCCACGAAAGGTCACTGTGTCCCAATCGCAGCTAGTCTGAGCTAGAGAACCAGGACGCAGAACCCCGAGGTTCGAGTCCCCGTCCCCCGTCAGACTTTGAGTACACATCACGGCGTGGCTGAAACAGAATCAAAGCCCGAAGTTTGAAGCTTGATGATCTGGTGGCTCTTCCCCGCAACTTCCATCTGCAGGTCTTTCTTCATCGATGCATCATCGGCCATGACCGATGAGTCCAACTTTGATCAGTATGTATGCATAGCCTTCAACGTTTCATCCTATGCTCTTGACCACTTGGCTTAGTTGTGGCTTAGTTTGCGCTCATGTCATGGTCATATTTTTCTCCGGAATGAATCATCTTAAGCTTTATTGTCATTCGAGATGGCTGTCATACTCTTGCGCGCTCAGCATTCAAGAACCATAATGCCAGTCCACCACTCGCATTTTTTCGTATGGGTGTTCTGGGCGCTACTATGCTCCGATACAGAGGGTTCTTCTAACTCCCGTCCCGTTCGGCGTCAACATCAAGCTACATAACTCCTCCAGGCTCCGGGACCAGGACCCAGGCTCTTCTGCACTCTTTTGTTGCCATCAGGGTCGCAGAATGCCCATACAGTAAACTTAACGCCGCACTGGCTGATTCGAAGGAACATCCCCGTCCACTGCCGAACTGCAGTCTGCCCGCCGCCGGCCCCTTGATCAGCAACACTCAAAAAAGTTCCCCCACTCAGGCCTTAAGACACGATCTTATCAGAACTCCGACAGTCTACAGGCCGCACTCCAAGAATAATCCGAACTCTCTTGCCTACATCATTATTTCGCTGATGGTGGGCGGCGTGTGTACGCAGGTCTGGAGCCGCATTGTCATTCAGTGCCACTACTTACATTTTGCGTCATTTGCTCCTCACTCGAAACTATGGCCGCCTCAGAAGAACCTCAGTTCCGCACTTCGACCGAGTTAGATTCTGATTATCCGGACTGCTATCTAATCGGACTCTTTTTTGATTGATAGGATGATGAGTTGTAGTACTAACAGAGAAAATGTAGTTTCGCGACGTATGGCCACCATCATAGAATCCGCGCCATCACGATGTCAGGACTAGGCATATTGATGCATCATGACGCTATGTCCAGGTCATATGGAGGGAGCACAACGCCAAATCCGAATTCCCCGGCTCTCACCGGCCAATTTCCCAATGTCCTTATCTGTGCCAGGCGTCAGGGCTCTCTCTCTCACTACTCTTTCGAAATGCACCAAATCACGACTTGACAATTGGCAGAGGAATCCCTTACCTCGATGGTTTTCTGCGCATCTCACTGGCACTGGGCTTTCACTGTAACTTCGAACTTCGAGGAAAAGTTCAACATGATGTTGAGGCCAGTCACTGGTCAGTGATGGTAAGTGTGGGCCCTTTTAAAATTCCCTGACGATCTGTTTTTATCCTGTCCTTCCTATAAAATAATCCTTCAAAACTTTCCCCACTTGGTTAATTGACCTTTGGTTTCAGACGTGCGCACAAGCATGCAAGATGTCAGCTTCACACCTTCATGAAGTGAGTGCGCGCACTCTTGAGAAAACAAAACACAAGCTCATTCGGTGTTCCCACGACGCCCCCAGAGCGCCGATCGTCTCCGAGTGGCCCTCACTCCGGCGTAATCAACGCCGCCGGTGCCGCACCTTCAGGTTCAGGATGGCATTTGAATGGACGGCAGTATTTATCCGTTGGGAACTCCCACTGCTCGATTTCTCTGAATCCCGGACTGTGGCCGCTTCGTGATCACCTGGAGGAACTTTATTGGCCGTACCTGCTGCTCTATGAGTCTATCGAAGGGTGTACCTGCTCCAAGTCTCGCGTCTTATTTCCCACGCCCGAACACCAACGCGGCGATGCTGGGGAGCAAAGTGTCATTATTTCTACGACACTACTGACGGGATCGTGAGGAAGCTACTGGCAGCCTTTGGACGCCCGCTGTAATAGGCTGCGCTCTTGCTGTCACCTACAGCTGAATCCTGAGGCGACTGACGGGGATCTCGGGCTAGACCGTCCATAGATCCGCTAAGCATAGCAAAAGAAACAGTTGCTCCAAGGCTGCCTTGCTATCTGAAGGACGGACTGGTGGATTTTAAAATGGCGGGTGGACAACTGCGGTCTTACATCCTTACAATTTAAACATGTTGGCCGTCAAAATCGAGCGTTTGCTCTTGATAGTCCTTTTCCCTATGGCACCCTCAGCTTGTGCGACACATGCTCCACGGCTGCAGAGCACTGAGTGGTACTAGACCGGTCCTAGATCCGCAAATTTAAACCATGTTAACCCTCGCAATCGAGCGTCTACTTTTGACGTCCTTTAACCTGTGGCGCGTGTCTCCAGGTTTTGCGACACATTCGGCAGATAAGCAACTTGATGTACTGCTTAGCATCTCCTGGAACGCTCAATCTAAATACCGAGATCGCCAGACCCTTCTCCAAGTACATGAAAATCACCTACTACACATCGATCCCCGCTCTGTTCGCAGGTGGCAGATCCGGACCCATGCGAACTGGACGGAGCTCAGACTCGCTGGGCATGGATGGGCGGTACCTGGCTCTGGACAATCACTGATGCTCTGACACCAGTCGCGGGATTTGGGCGGGTGTCCGACGATCCGTTGCAATAGCTTGTACATAGTCACGATGTCTTTTTGGCTGCACCTGTCACTGTACGAGTGATGCCCAACACTGGAGCTGCATGTGAAGCCAGTGAAGCCTCGATCGTAAATGATAGATGGGCCCAATCCATGGCGCGTTGACGTCCGGGCGGGTTTTGCTCGGACAGCAATTTCTAGGGTGAAAGAAAGGTGGAAGCACTGGCTCAGGCGTTAAAGGGCGAGGTTGTACAAAGCCCAAAAGGAAGATTTCGATGCGAGAGCTTGAGCAAATCATCAAGGAGAAGAAGATGCCCAAATTACCCGATAGAACCCGCTTGCAAATGTAGAATGTGCCTTTTGGCAGCACAATATTATCCGATGCCGGGCACCGCAAGGACCCTCAAGACACCGCGTTCCTCGTCGCGCATGATTGCTGAAGCTTCTCTGCTTCACTTGCGAGTTCATAGACGCTGAAATCGTAGCAGCAGATGCTTGCGTTTATTTTCGGTCGCGGTTCTACATTGCAAGTAAATCATAGCATGCACATTAGGTATTAGAGAGTTAGAGAGTATATTGAAATCCGGGTTGGCCCTCCAATGGTTTTTTAAGCTTGCCCTCTCGAGATAATTTGTTCAGTCGTCGGAAGTGGAGGTGTGTGATTCCGACAAGAGCGATGAGGAGGCCTTGAGATCCGATGGTTACGCCGAGACCTGGGAGGTACCGAGGCGCATCCTGTCCACGGTATGCTGTACTAGCAATGATACCACCGACCCCACCGAGTGATACTGTTATGGCACTTTGCACAGACCTGTGGGCAATAAATCGTCAATACAAGCGATGATGACTATGGACAGGAAGCAAACCTTTTGCTGTGGGATACCACATTGTTGGAAGCCTAAAAGTGTATACTTTTAAGACGTGGATGCGACACCACGGAAGAGAATACTCACATAAGCCAAGATACCAGGAATAGTCCCCGAGTTTCCAGCGTTTAAGAGGAAAATTCCTAATCCAAAGAGTAAATGAGATGGCCGAAAGAAAAAAGCGAGAGTCGTAGCACTGACCGAAATATCTAACGTTGCCGTTGGCAGCAAAGGCTGTGAGAGTCAAACCGACAAGGCAAATAAGGGCTTGAAGAACGATGAAGCCGCCTCGGTGCCTGTGCCTGTCGGATAGCCAGGAGAAGAAGAGCGTCGTTACAATCTGAGGGGCAATATTTAGCACCTGTGCTTGTTATACAATATATGGCTTACAGATGGCAAGTAAGGAGGAGCGCTCTGTTTTTCGTGCATCAGTTTCAATCGATACTTGTGTGGTGGTGAATCTCACCAGGAGAAGTGCGTGGGTCTTCGACCAGCCCAATCCTCGAAGAATAATCGAAATGAAGTATGCTTGGGCGTCTGGAAATGTACCTGATTAGAACTGGCTAGATAAGTCCCATCTTGGAGGTACTGACAAGCTGGCAGCGTGGAGCACATGAACATGATGCCTGGTTCTATGATCAGCGATGGGACTGAAAGGCATTGGAGAGCGAAGACCAACCGTATGACCACAGTGTCCAATCACCGAGATGCTTGAATACTTTCTTGAGCGTGATCTTATCCGGTATCGAATCGCCTCGATCGTCCTCGATGCGCTTCAACACAAGTGCAGTTTGTTCCGGGGTCAAGAACTTGTTCTGATCAGGGAAGTCTGGAATGAAGAACCAGGATACGATACCGAGGAAAAGCGTTATGGCGCCCTCGATGATCTACTCACCTCTGACTTAGAAACATTGACCGATAACAAACAAATAACATGACGTACGAAAATCCATGCCCATCCCCGAATTCCCCGTCTGCCATCGAGCAAACTAAACACGTATGCGAGGATAGGGCTTATTCCTCCCATTGTAATGGACAACAGGTAAAAGATTGCCAGGCTGTCGGTCGAGCCATGAGTACCGGGATTACCCAGGAGTATGAGATGCACAAACCGCTTCTGCACTTCATGGCGTCTGTACCTAAAAGCTTGTTTAACGTTTGATACGCACATAGAAGATGACGGTACACACCAAGTAGAGATAATATACACCATGGCCGGGAAGAAGGATGCCTTGGAAGCGAAGTCAGACATTGCCATGAAGGACGATCCGAGTCTTCCGACGTACCTCAAGGGCACCGAGCAGGATACGGGTGAAGGTAAGGTAGCCCCATGTAGGCACGAAGCCCATTCCAAGTTGAACCGCACCCCATCCCACGACGGTGAATGTGAGCCAGTTGCGGACGCCAAACTTCCGGAGCACGAGGTTGCCAGGAAGTTGCCTGTTATGAAGGTCAGCCTATCTAGAAGACAGAGGCACCATTATACTGACAAGAGAACGTAAGGGACAAAGTACAAGCAAGTCGCAATGCTATACCGAGCGCCTTTGGTCAACGCCTGCCAGTAACACAAAACACAGCCTGAGCAGAGTCGAATAAAAGACAGTTTGATCTACTGACCAGATCAATACCCATACCGGCCGTATAGGCTGCGCCGAGATTGATTCTGTCGATGAGCGCAAACGAGTATAACAATGCCAAGAGCGGGAGAATGCGCCAATCGACAAATCGCCTGCGTGCTGTAAGCTATGGTAATAGCCGGGGCAAGATAACGGATGCATACATAGTCTTTCTCTCAAAATCCGGGTCATATTCAGTGTTTGCGGCCTCGAGTTTCACAGAGTCCACCGAAGGATCTTTAGAAATGGCCTTGGTTTCGGAGTCGGAATACGAGAAAGCATCGGCTTGAGGGTTCGCCATGGTATGGAAGTGGGAGGGGGCCTACGGGCGGCGCACGGCTGGGTTGGTTGACCATAGCGAAGCTTTATAGGCTTTCGCTGTCAAGAGATCTTAAAACGGCCGGTAGGACGAAAAGAGACACAGCAGCCCTGAAGAAGGACGTGTGATTATAGCTGTACTTACAAGTGATCTATCCTGACAGAAACTTGGTCCTTCAGGTATACGGGAAAGCCGGCCAGTTCGGTAAGTGTTTAAGTAATTCGAAGGCTATGGCGGCCCAAGGATCAAACCTAGTGCAGGTTCACCGGGAGCAAGAGAGCTGAAGGAAGAGTCGTGCCTTTCATGCATGCATTCGAGCGGTGCAATCGATACCTTCCTCCGACCAGGGTCTGAAAGGCACCAGAATTGGAACCCTTTCGCTTCCAATGGAAGATGATTCCACAGGCAGTGATCCCAGGGATGTCTAAAGTATCCCCAGACAGTGCAGATCAAGGACAAGGCGTCGGCGAGGGTTGCTTGGAATGTTGCCAGATCACAGAATCCATGAGGGGAAAAACGTCGATCGGAAATACTGTCATCTCCAGGGTTGAAACGCGTTGTTGACTTGACTCTGTCTGAAGGGTTTGTACACAGGGACTCTTCAAGAAAGAACAGATGGCAGGTCACAGATGGATGTCGAGATAGATCATGGCGGCGTGGTCTCCAGCCTGAGCCTGACTAGGACATTTCAAGCTTTCAAGTTCATGGTCAGGTTCAAGTACTTACTTAACGCCGGCGGTCGCTGCAACTTTTTGTACATGATCAAGGGCACAATTGAATAGTAGCAAACGGCAGATTGAACTTTCGGTGATCAATCTATATAGCAGTGGGTTCGGATCCAGTCTTGAATGTCCTCCGACGCAATTTGTTTTCTATCAAGTAGTGGGAAGGCCAGGGCCGTGTGGCCTCCTTGTAAAAGACGATAGACCAGGGCTGAAGGCCAATAAGTATCAAGTTTTACATTGGTTTTACAAGGTGTATACGAAGCCAGGCAATCTTTCTCCTCCTTCTCCATCTCGTGCGCTCCGTTTGTTCCATGTCCATAAATAGACCGTCGTGATACCAAGGAGGACTAGCAACAGAACTTGACATGCAATAGTTGCATAGATGCCAGGTAGATACCTAGGAAAGTCGGCCTGGCGGAAGACGGTGGTTGCAAATATGCCTCCGATTCCTCCGAAGGAGACGATCATGGCAGTAGAGACCGCCCTTTTCGTGTGGGAGGTGACGTTATTCGAGGACTGCAAAAAAGGTTCCGGTCATGGGTCAATTTCGCCAAGATATCATGATGTCAAAAATTCCTACATAAGCCAAAATTCCGGGAATACATCCTCCAGAACCCGCATTGCTCAAGAAGATGCCTAGAAAACAAACTGATAAGAAGGTCACTCATGTCACAGAGTAATTGTGGAAACTGACCGGCATAACGCCAACCCGGAAGAGGAGAGAAACCTGTCATGAACAGACCTATGAGGGTCATGACGGCCTGTATCGCAATGAACAAGGCCCTGTGGCGATACTTGTCCGAAATCCAAGCAAAAAACAAGATGCTCAATGTCTGCGATCAAACCACGATTTAACAGCGATCAGCGGCGTGTACACAGTGAATTCCTCGTGACCTACGGCGAATACATAGGGAGGAGCGCTCTGATAAATTGCATCAATGCGTGACAAGGACGATACCACGTTCAGCAATACGACGTACCAAGAGTAGGGATTGCGAGATGCTCCAGCCCATCCCGCGCAAAATAATCGTTACGAAAAAGCTGTAAACGAAGCCAAAAGTCAATGGCATGAATTGTAGCGCAACCACAGCCGCGCACCCAATAGCATAAGCAGGCATTGTAGCACACATGTACATTATCGCTACAAAAGCAGATACAAAGTTAGAAGACTGTGGCCGCGGAGCAGAATTAAACAAGGTGAAACTCACAGAACACCCACAACTTCCAATCCAGCAGATGTTCAATTAGCTTCTGCTTCGTCAATACATCAGGAATGGAGTCGCCGCGGTCACGCTCGACGCGATCCAGAACGAAGGCAGTCTCCTCCTCGCTGAGGAACTTGTTTTGATCAGGGAAGTCAGAGATGTAGAACCACGCGATGATCCCGAACAAAATGGTGATGGCGCCCTCGATGATCTGGAAGCCGTAAGTTTATAGGTGCGCGTAAAACGGGGGAAGGATAGGACTTGCAAAAATCCACGCCCAGCCGGCGATACCTCGCTTCCCACCAAGGAGGCTCAGTACATATGCAAAAATAGCACTGAACCCGCCTGTTAAGATGGAGACGACGTAGAATGCGGCGAGACTATTGACACAAAGTTCCGTCGGAAAAAATATAGACATGAAGAAATCGAGACAACGCTGACCGTTTCTGTACTTCGTGCCGGGTGTACCTGAGAAATAGATGAGCCAACAGGTACTAGTAGAACAACAGGGACAAGACGTACCACGTTGTGATGATGAAGACCATCGCGGGGAAGAAGCCAGCCTACATGCCAGTCAATCTGCTTGTACATTGACTTCAAAAGAACTCGGCAGACATACCTCAAAGAGTCCCAAAAAGACTCGGCACAGTGCCAACATGCGCCAGTTTGGAACGAACCCCATGGCCAATTCAACGGCGCCCCATGCAATAACGCAGAACGCCAGCCAATTGCGGACGCCGAGCTGACGCAGAAGGAGGTTGCTTGGTAGTTGGCTACAATCCTAGTCAGTATTGTCGCAAGCGGGGTAACAAAGATAAGATAACGTACAAGATGATGTAGGGCGCAAAATAGACCGCGGAGACGATGCTGTAGCGGGCTCCAACGGATAATTTCTGCGGACGGATTTCAGCCACGATCACAAATCTTTCTTCCGCCGTTGTGTTGTGGCGGCACTCACGAGATCGCGCTCCATGCCCGCAATTCGGGCGATACCAAGATTGCTCCTATCAATCACTGCAAGGGCGTACAGCATCCCCAGCAGAGGCAGCAATCGCAGGTCGATCTTGTACCTTCAGATAAAAAATGGTTGGTAAACCCACGGCGAAGAACCGAGGCTGAGCAACTTACATGGTTCTTTTAGCAAAGACCGAACGGTCTGCGCGCTCGTCCGCGGAGTCGACATCGGTGAGGCTCGAGGGTATTATGGTGACTCTGACCGGGTCTTTGGACGAGAGAGAGCTGGATGAGATGGCCATGGAGGGCAGGCGCTACAGATTGCTGCCACTCTCTGATCCCTTATAAGCACGAAGCACGTCGAGAAGCTGCTGGCTGGATTCCATCAGGCCTAGGCATCAGGCACGAACCCTTCGACGTTGCAACCTTTCTCGAGACAGCGAATTCATCGAAGAACACCGGCGTGCTCATGAAGCTCGTGAAGCCGATGTGTTCCTAGAGGTACAGCTGAGAGACTTTTTGATGCTCACGGAGACTGTGCTTGCGCCCCAAGGCGTCCGAAAACGTCTGGCTTGGGCAACCTAGGGAGTGGCCAGTCATGGGCCCGTCGAAATTACAGAATGTGCAGGCAACACACTCACCCCTTTCAGCCATTTTACCGCTTCCATGTCGCCCCGAGCGACCTCGTTTCTGTGCTTCCACTTCAGGTCGGCGCGAGTAGAATCATGGCATGCCAGAGTGTCACCAAAACGGCTGTGTCAGCTCCTTGAAAATCGATTCCATCAAGCCTCGTCAACGCAGACATCATTTTTATTGAAGGATCACCGACCTCGGTCTCACCAACGAAGCACGAAAAAAAATTCCGGTGGTTGCGTCTCCGTGTTCGTGTCGGTGGCTGGGGCCACCACGAGACTCGGGAAATTGCAAATTACGCGCGTCCAGGTGGCAAAGGTGCAACCGGGGAGTAGCACTCCGCCACCAGAATTTCTGGGTGTGGCGAAAGACCGAGGAGCGGCGGCGCCATGCAACGTGTTCCTTCTCCCAAGCGTGCGCTTGTATGTGTGGCCCATCACGTCGACGGCGGGGCGTTGAAGGCTTTGGCGCTCAATCGGGGTAGTAGTGGTCGTCGAAAGCCTGCTGATCCAAAGAACCAGAACTTTGCAGTGCTTCTAAGTCATCTGTTCCTGGGGCAACATGATTCTCGTCTGCCAACGGCGCTAACTCGTTAATGACTACGGGCATGTGATGATACCAGTAGGGCCGATGGTCGCAGACAAGATGAGACCAGACACGCCAGAGAGTGGCGAGAATAGGAGCCATGAGCTTCTCGACGCGTCGACGTCGGAACTGCTAATATCCCATGCAGTAAAGCTGAAAGTCCATTTGGACCAGGCAGATGAAAATCTGTTCTATAGTAGTGTCATACAAGCTTGGATCCGTTGTCGTTCTCCTGAGGATAGAGATATTTACAATATGGTAATAAAAATGGGCCAGCATCTATATGAGCGCGAGTCAGAGAGATAGCGCAGGAAGCTCGGCGACGACGTACATAAGTTTGGTACAACCAGCTAAAGGTGGATTAGGTTTCATGGAGTAGGTTGCGATTGGGGAACGGAAGCCTTGGGCGAGGATATCGATGTGGTATGTTCCCTCCCTTTTCCCTTGTCGGGAAAATTTGAAGGTGATGTGGAGTTCGGGCCGTCGTCTTGATAGAGGCCGTGCTGTTCTATGTAGTCTACGACGACCGTCGGCAGCAGGTATCGTACAGAAAGCCCCCTCCGCAGGAATAGGCGAACCTAGAGCCAAGCTAGATGTGTATCAGGTTCCAGTAAGAAGAATTGACCTCAAACCTTGGTGCTGGAGACGTCGTTTTGGATGAGCTGAGAAATCATATGGATATTGTTCCGCCATCGGGCCAGGCTGTCAGTAGCTTGACCCATGCCTGACCCTGCACGCTCTACGATGAAGGTACCGTAACGACCCAAAATATGGTCCAGCTGACGGAAGCAAGTGATATGAGCAATCGGCGCCCAGACAACCGTTGTGAGATGAGGAAACATACATCGACATGACTCCAGACACCAGGCTCACTCATGGTGCTAATGAGGTCGGATCCCGCAAGCAGCATGACATGGACATTTCTATGCTCGCCATCCTCCGTCTGGACGCCTCCTAGGACGGTATTGATCTCATAGTCGAAATGATCCAGAACAACAGCGGTCCGCTGGTACGACTGGAAGGCTTCCCATGGGTCAACCATCAGCCAGGTAGCCGATTCTTCTGCAGCAAGGTTGCACATGTTCACGCTGTTGAACAAGCGATTAGACCATTGCAGCAGAGGAAGGCAAAGCACAACTGATGGAAAGCTGGAAGCACGTCATACGGAACGATCTGTCCGAACTCGGAGATTCGATGCGGAAAAAAAGTAACGACAGTTGAAGCAACCTGGTAGCCCAGGTGATAACGGAAAAGTGGATGTCCGTGCATGCATTGCAGGGGGAGTGGGAAATGATAAATGTAGACAACGCACGTACCGATGGTGCGCACTGAGGAGTCCGGGCTTCTTGTACATGTCACTGACAGGGCTGAGGTACCCGCCAACGATCTCATATTCTGTGTTCTGTCGAACATAGTCCTTGGCCATCTCGAACATGCGCAGATGAAGGTAGGTGACTGGGCTGAAGGAGCCACAAGCGACCAGGACCAAGGGGGTCTTTGAGGGGTCGCGCACAACCCTCGCCAGACGGTGATGGGGAAAGGTATAATTTGGCGGACTGGTGAAATCTGCTGCAGATGGCCGTGGTGCGTCCATTGTGTAAGGAGGAAAGGGGATTAGTTTTCAGGAGATTGCGGGTCCATCCAAGTCAGACTCTTGGATACAGTCACGCCAGTCACTCATATTGCCAAATACGTTCCCACGCTAGGACTAGTATCAATCTCCGAGGGCGGGCACGAAGCGAACTTGCCGATGTAGGAAGAAATTATTTCAATGGGAGTTGTGGCGAGAGTTCAGTGAACAGGCGCGCGAGTTTCCCTGCGACGTGCCACAGGGACGTTCTGGCTTCCTACATCCAAACTACACCAAATACTGCTCTCGACACAAGTGTCACTGCGTCGAAGTTCTTGCAGAGCTCCAGCTCGTTCAGAGGAGCGGATGGAGCCTGAAATCTCAAATTCCCCAACCGTCCAGCGGAATGCCCAGCTCGTCTTAGGGGACCCGTGCCCAATTTGATTTCACATCTAATCATGTTACCCCGGCATCGCGACATCTCGGAATCGTCAGATTCTCTCAGTTCATTCAAGTCTCAACCCAACCATAGCATCAGAGTTTACATTCTCCAGGCCAAGTTGGATGCATCAGATACTGCCGAACTCTATGCCCTGATTGATTCTCAACGACGCATTCCCGACGTGCAGGGTCTTAAGCTCGAGTTGTGTGGAAACGCGTCCGATGCCAACATCATCATCTCAAATGTTCGTATGAGGAAGCGCCTCGAAAGACACCTTGACTGGAATATAGCCGTGAGTTAATTGCCGCCCCTTCTCCCCTGTCTTGATTCGAAGTACTTACCCAATTTCTCCAGCGACAGAAGGCTATAGTAACGCCCCAGTGGCTTCGCGATTCCGTCCAGAAACAGCGCCCACTTCCATGCGGAGACTATTCTGCCCTGGGTGATCTTCACGACGAGACTGTAAGGCACTGCCCGGACTGCAACTCGTACCCTTGTAACTGCTCGCCAAGGCCTGCCGCGACGGCATCCACCTCGCATCTGCCATCGGCCGATGATGCAACGCAGCAGGTTACAAGCCCCAGAATCTTGGAAAATTACGCAGCTCGTTACGCCTGCCTTCGCGCCAGTCCGCTTGTGTGTCCGAACCAGGCTTTAGCCGCCGAACTGGGCGTGCTTCGCTTGCACCGCGATCTTGAAGGTAAAGCTATCAATGCATTGAGTTATGAGCGTGCTATTTCGGTGAGTCCGATTCGCACTGTTCCGACGGAGTCATTGTAAGCTGAGCAGTTTCGCTTCAAAGGTAATAAAAGGTGGGAGCCCCACGCACCAATCTGAGGCGATGTCTAATCAAGCTATACGAATAGCTTACCCCCACCCCATAACGCTTAAAAAATTTAATGCGGAGTTCAAGCACTTACCACACACAGGAGAGAAGATTCAATCAAAGGTGCTCATCGAGTCCAGGCTTACTCTAACCATACAATGCTAACGTACAGCAGATAAAGGAATTCATCCGATTTGGAGCCATTGAAGAATGCGGTACGTCACCTGTAGCTCCAACCATCGACGCCATCTAAGGCGTAGCAGAAACCATACGTGCTTCCGAGCGGTTCCAGTCACTGAAGACCTTCACAACGATCCATGGGGTCGGCGCCACAACGGCACGTAACCTTTACAGTATTGGCCTCCGGACTCTGGACGACATGGACCGATACTATGATGTCTCCGTCGCCGAAGACGGCACCCTCAAAGACGAAGAGGATGAGGTGATATTCACACCCAATGGCAAACGCGTTCCAAGGTCAGACCAACTCCCCGATCTCTCTATTAAAGCAGCGTTGGCTCTCCGAGAAGATTTGGACGCCTCGATACCCCGCGAGGAGGTCGAGGAGATGCACGCGGCTGTCATGGTGGAGGTCGAGGAGCTGCAGCCTGGGTGTGTCAGCACCATCGTTGGAGGGTGGGTACTTGAGTCTCGAGTGATCACTGAACCTGCATCTAATCTATCGACATACTGATAGGTATCGCCGCGGGAAACCCTTGAGCAATGACGTCGACATTGTGATCAGCCACCCCGACCTCCGAAGTGGCGCCGAGCAAGTCAAGGGCCTGTGTAAGAAGCTCGTCCAGAGGCTGTACAAACGCGGTACGTTGGCTTGTATTTCTTCTGAGAGACCCTTTGACTGAACTCGTTCCAGGTCTTGTTACACACGTCACGCGTAAGTACATGACACTTGCCTTTGCAATGGGCGGTCGGGTTGACGAAACCAGACCTATCCGGGTTTCATCAACATAATGCCTTGCGGACATCGCATTGGGACTCTCTGGAGAAGGCGTTAACGGTTTTCAAGCTGCCTTCGGACGGTAAAAAAGCGAGGTTACATCGAAGACTTGATTTGATCTTTGCCGCTCCGGAGACATATTGGACTGGTGTCGTTGGATGGTACGAGTTCTTCTACAGCGTTTGGGCGTCATTGAAATCTTTCATAGGACGGGATCGAAGATGTTCGAAAGGGATTTACGACTGTGGGCCAAGAAAGAAAGGTAAGTCCACTTGCGATTTGACATCATCAGCTATCCTCTGACGACAAATATCAAAGGGGAATGAAGTTCGATAGCTCGGGCATGTAAGCTATCGTCACAAGAGCACTGGCAGCAATTTATGTAACTGAAATTTCAGGACTCGACGACACGACTCGAAAATGTTTTTCCCCAAGAGCGAGCAAGAGGTATTCGAGCTTTTGGGACTCGAATGGATCGACCCAACACTGCGCAACGCATAACTCACTGTAATTCGGTTTATGGTGGGATGTCTTGTTTCTGTCAAATAAACGATCGTTGTGTGAAACTTCCTTGTCATTATGCTTAATGCAGGCGTACAGGCCAGTCTAGTACGTGGCAGTCGAAATCTGAAATCAATTTGCGAACGCTGGGATGCCAGTGATTGCCTTTCCAAGAATGAGGGCATGGATGTCCTGCGAAGAAAAGAAAAAGGAGGTGAGGTACGAAATAATTGGAGAACAAAATCAGACAGACATTTGTTCCTTCGTAAGTGTTGGTGACCTGGAGATTCGCCACATGTCGCCCGACATGGTATCTACAAGGCACCGCCAATGAGCTTCAATCACAAGAAACAGTGAACAACACGACTCACTCATCCGCACAAGCATTTCCGCCCAAAATGTCAAGAACAATCCGAGAGTGCTGCAGCGCCTTTCCACAGTTGTTCTTCTTAACCAGGCTGATCATCTCCGGAGCGAGGGTGCCAGCGTCCTTCATCCTGCTGACCTGCAAACTTGCGAGGAGCCCGAGAGTGACCTCGGTTTGAGCCTCGACAAGCTTCTTCTGCACGAGCTGGAAGGACGCGAGAGGGCGCTTGAACTGATGGCGCTCGAGGGCGTAGGCGCGCGTCCGGTGCACGGAGTCTTCCAGCGCTCCCATCACTCCCCATGAAATTCCAAGGCTATGTATATATTTCATGAATAGAAGACGCTAGAAGAGCTCGGGGAATGCTCACCGAGCAGAGTTCAAGCATGAGAATGGTGAGCTGAGGCCTTTGGTTTTGGGTAGGAGGGCATCATGAGAGACCTTGACCGAGTCCATGAAGATAGATCCCGTCAACGAAGCCCGCAGCGCAAGCTTGTTCTTGATCGCGGGAGCAGTGAGGCCTTTAAGCCCCTTGGTATCAATCTCAGTACAATGAAGGCTATCAAGGAGGAATAGACGTACCTTGTCTAGAAGGAAACCGCGAATCTTGCCGTCCCATTTACAAGTTGCCCAGACCACGAAGACATCGCTATTAAGTTGTTATGTTCCACTCCAAGACGCTTTGTGGATGTAATAAGCTTACGCGACAGGTGCGTTAGAGATCCACGTCTTGCTTCCGTTGAGGACGAAGCCTCCGTCGACTTCTGTGGCCGTAGTCTCCATTCCTGCAGGGTCTGAACCATGGTTGGGCTCAGTCAGACCCTATTTCTAGTCAACAAACGAGCCTTGTCCTGCAAAAGAGGATCGTACAAAGGCTCCAATAATCTCTCCCTTCGCTTCAGAGGATGTTAACAGAGCCGACGAGTCGCAGAGAAAGATCCCACGAACCTAGTCGAGGCAGGTATTTCTCCTTCTGAGCTTCAGTTCCAAACTCGTTGATAGGGTGCATTACGAGCGAGGATTGCACAGACGCCGTTGAGCGGTAACCGGAGTCGACTCTACACAATCAATGCGATCAATCGTGAACCGGTGTCAAAGTGGAATTTCGCAAATGCGTACCTCTCAATCTCCCTCGCAATCAAACCATACGCGACATTGCTGGCGCCTGCGCAGCCATAACCTTGGATGGTGGGTCCGAGCAGTCCAAGGGCACCCATCTCTGGAATGATGTCATAGTTGAATTCTGGAAGCATAGAGGGAGACGGAGCACGGCAGGTTAGAGATAAAGACATCGATGCAAATGCATGGCACGCACCTTCAGTCCTCCACCCTTCTAGCACGCGAGGCAGGAGTTTCTCCTATAGTGCGCGTTAGTGTCGTGCAAAATACTTGACCGGCAAATTGTCGGACCTGGCAATATTCATGCGCCACGTCGCTACACCAAGGGGTTCAGCGATCAGCCTTTGACGATACACGTATAACTTGGACGTTACTCACCGAATTGCAATCTCCTCCTCGGTCAGCAGAGACTCGAGGTTCACGGGATCCTAAGCTCCCGGAAGTTAGACATACGCGCACACATAGTCTTCCACAGCATTACCTCCCAGTTGAACCTCACCAAACCTGTTTGAACGGCCAGTGAGAACGCGTATGACGGTGTTAATAATACACCACGTACCGGAGGCGGCTCGCCGGGTGGAAACCGTGGACTTCAGCGAGGACTGGAGGACGCGCGAGGGGTTGAGACGACAGAGGCGAAGCATGGTGAGAATGAGGTGGTGGGAGTAAAGGAAGAGGACGGAAACGAGACGGAACTAAGTAAAGGAAACATGAATTCAATCTGGGGTACGCCGATATGGCTGCCGGTGTCACATGATTCGGAGCACAACCGGGAGACTGTCGAGATCCGAGGCAAGGAGTTGTATGTACAGGGAGTATTTTTGCTACTTATGAAAACATTGAAAACACCCTAGAATAAAGCAAATGCAACATATTAGCTCGTTTAAAGCCTCTTGAGTGACCCTATAACGACCCCTCCCGAAACCCATACCTTGTGACAACCCATACTTTTGGGCTTCCACCGAAGGCTGTGGGTTATGACAAGTTTAACAGTAGCTTGATGCAGATGGGGGCCAGGAGATGGAGGAACAGTAATACTACAAGTTTGATTATATGTGTTGGATCTATGAAGTTGGGGCTTGAGCATTGAACATCCAGCGTAGGGCACCCCTCCAGTCCCGAAATCGTCAAGAAAATCAGAAACTTCATCGAAATGGTTGAGGGTGTCTATGGGTAAGTCGGGAGCTCAAATTCAAGATAACGGCATCTCCCAGCCTTTCACTCGAGCATTCATGGGCGCGCATGTAGACATGTCATATTGTATACGATACGAGATGAGGAGGAAGGCCATGTGTGTACAAAACGGTTCAGATTGTCGAGGGGTAAAGCATCTGCCAAAAGGTCAGCACGTACGTCAATCCGGAGCAAGGAAAAATACGCACAACTCGGACGCTGGCACCGAATGCGCGGGGAGGGAGGTTGGAGCTGAATTTTGATTTCACGACGCCGGATGAGCCGTGTGGCCTTGTAACACGTCTAGTTGAAGGTACATCGTTGGTTAGATGAGATTCAAAGCCCAAATGTTCAGCGCTACTCACCCCCAGATGACGCGGACCTTGGAGCCCTGGATCTCCCGCTTGGCCTTGTAGACGAAGGCGACACGCTGCAATATAATCGTAAGATCAAGGATTCTCCAACGCTCAAGCGTAGGGCAACGCACCTTTCCCAGGTAGAATTGTGCGTCCTCCTTGGTCGCAACTCCCTCAATCTGTATCAGCGATGTGTTCGGGCGGGAGTTGCGCTTGGCGCGTTTGTGGCCCAATACGCGGCCTTTGCTGTACAGTCTGCAGAAATCCAAGAGGTTTCAGCACATCGTTCGTCGATAATAGATAATGGGGAGCAGGAGCAGGCGGAAATGTCGGCGGGTGCGGGAGTGTAGATTTGAGTCGAAGTTATGAGATTCCGGGTAGCGTCATCCTGGAGTCGTCGAATCCATCCATCTCTTCCTCCCATTCGAAATCCTCCATCCAAGCACCAGACCGTCCGACAGCCCTTCAGAAATCGATTCTCACCTAGTAGAGCCCATTTTGAATCTTGAAGAGTGCCGACGCCGTTGAAATCTTGAGGGGGGTATTCGTACAGTGACCAAAATTGCGAGCAACCGATGCGGCAACTTCGAATCCAAACCCGAACAAACTACATTCCCGATCTGGTTTCTCTGGAGGCATCTCTTGCACTCAAAAAAAAGGTTCATTTTTATTACTGCAGTACTGCGCTTTTAATAGTACTAGAATATGTTGGAGAAGAAGCTAGAGATCTTGCCCTTCACCGAAGCTTCTGGTGGCGGCTGATTCTGTCGCGCCTGCAAAGCCTGTGTTCGTAGGTCCCTCAGCGAACTTGTCGCTTTCGTTCTCGGGGTCTCGACCTTGCGTTTGGGTGCCTTGTGTTTCTTAGGTTTGGTCTTTTGTGACGCGATAGTCTCGGCTTGGTTTACGGGCACAGGGGTCGAGGTAGTCGAAGGAATTGGAGGGGCAGGCGGTGAGATAGTTTGGGAGGTTGTATCGGTGGGTCGTGAACGCGAAGAGGTAGAGGCTGCCTCTGCTTCAGCCTGGATGGCACTAGGCATCGGCGTATCTGTGGGTGCAGACTCGTGGCCGGGAAGAGGTTCCCAATCTAGCGTAGATGCGGTTGCGTCTGCATTTGTCGGAATGGTCTTGGGGGTATTGGGTCCAAGCTCTTGAGTGTGGTGTTGCAAAGCATGATGCATACGAGCATGAGGACCTGCAGATGAGCTGAATAGTTCCGCGGCCGGTAGTGGGGTTTTAGACGAGGTAGGCGGAAGAGTATGGAAGCCACCCCATCTCACAAAGCTTCGCGCAACGTTCTCAGTGGGACGGGCGTAATTGAGAGGCGGAGTATACCATATTGCGTCTGAACAGAAGTCAGCTGGAGATTGGACCGAGAACAAGTCGTCCTACCGGCGCGCTCGATCGTAAATGTTAACTCTTCCTCTTTGTCGCCCTCCA
Source organism: Asterophora parasitica (assembly GCA_018282005.1). Lineage (NCBI taxonomy): Eukaryota > Fungi > Basidiomycota > Agaricomycetes > Agaricales > Lyophyllaceae > Asterophora > Asterophora parasitica. The sequence goes on along the minus strand of JABCKV010000013.1, from coordinate 139,652 downwards.
CAGTCTCCATGATGTCCCCAAAACTAGGAATATTCGACTTAACATATTCTTGAGGCTGAAGGACCGCTTGAAGTTCGTCAAGGCCGATACCACCCGGCCGGTTGGCAATGGTCGAAGGGAGAGTCACCGTGAATGGTTCCGGCTTCAGAGGGATGCGCTCAAAAGCATTGGGATCTCGAAACGCGACATTAACGTAGATCTGGTAATGTGAAGGAAGCTCAAAGTCCTGGCAATCAAAAAGGAATTCTCAGCTTGGCGCCAGCTCGCGACGTAGCATAGGGTACATACCTTCGTAAACCGGTATTCCCTGACGGCGCCATATTTGCGCTCGACAGCACGTATTACGGCCAGAGCCTCCGCCGGTGACGACAGGAACTTTTTCCCTCTGACCACCGCAGAGTTAGGCTCCTCCTTGAGCAGACGTTCCCTAGGCCGACTTGAACTACCATGCCGGTCATTGCGAAAGGATTGAGCCCTCTGATTCTGGACAGTCTCCGAGTGGAATGGGCGCGCCTGTGTCCGGCGGCATTGGGAAAGGACAGTCGGAAGTCGTGAAGGTGGACGCATGAAGAACGCCAAGTCGTGGGTAAATTCAAAAACTGTGGCTCGTATACTTACAAGCCAATCATAACGGCCTCTTTAGACTTTCCACCAGCTTTCCACCAACTTTCAACTATCATGTCGAGCACACCAAAAGGCCATTTCGCAGCCTACAAAAATGCGCTAAATGCTCTGTCAGCGCGTACGAGGACGCCTCTTCCTTCCCTCATCCTCTCCTTTGGAATTTTACACGAAATAACCGCCGTTGTCCCACTCGTTGCTGTCTTCTATGGTTCGCGGACGCTTGGTATCGGTGAAGGGGTCATTAGCACTATAGTTCCTGAGCGCTCACCCAACTCGACTGCCACGGACAATTGGGTGCAGGGGGTCCTCCGGACATGGGTCGAAGAGGGTGATGCATGGGCAGGCAGGATTGGACGGCGGTACGGAGTCTTTGGCTACGAGAAACGAATACCAGGCGCTCCTGAAGACCACGCAAAGCACTCGCAGCTGCCGATTCATATTGCGGGAGATGTAGCGAATGCGATTGTGGCATACGGAGTGACGAAGGTAAAGTTGACCCAGTTCTCAGTGCATAACTTGCGCTCAAATTTTTACTACTGTTAGGCACTTCTGCCTTTTCGAATTGGAGTCTCCCTCTACCTTTCTTCCGCATTCTCTAGACAAGTCCTTGAGCCCGTCCGCAGAACTCTCATACGCCCATTCAATCGCCGAAATTCATGACGTTATTTGCCTTCTATTTGCGCATGTTGCACAATCCACCCTCATGCCCAAACTTCATTTGAAACGGACTCCAGAGGAGGAGGCTGCTCACCAGTTGCGCAAAAAGCAGCGCAGGGAGGTGAAGGCCAAACGGAATCATGGCTTAAAGGCTTCTGGAGAACCCTCGCGCAAACGGTCGCGGCATCGGGACACCACCCCCGAACGACCATGGGCATCGAGCGACGACGAGCCACACGCGGAGAACTATCGTGAATCAGGCCCCTCTTCTTCCTCGTATCATGCCAGCAGCTCCGTGAAACCAGACTACGAGAAAATACGTGCTGAGCTTGACGAGCAGCGGTTTCGAGAAAAGATGGCTTCGGCGTTTGACGATGACGAACGACTCGACTCGCTGGAAGCCAGGTTCAATGACTTCTCTCATATACCAGGGCGGTGGAGGGCAGATGGGAGCAAAACTGCCAAACCTGTCTATGATGACGCTCCGGACGAGTTTCTGAAGATGGATCCGCGCTACATGGATGACGAGGAATACGCAGAGTGGGTCAGAATTGGAATGTACAGGTGCGCCGAATTCACTTTTATCATCGAAACGAGTTATTCTAACATCTTGTTAGAAAAACACACGCAGACGAATACGCTGAACAACAACGGAAGAAAGCCATGAAGGCGCAGCGTCGCGAGGAAGAGAAGGCTCGCAGGATCGAGACCAAGCGCCTCGATAGACTTGCAGAGGCGGAGCGACTGCAAAAGAAGCTAGAGAGGGAGGACCGGAGGCGGCACTATGCTCGGGAGGAATACGAGATTCGATGGAAAGCTCTTCTGTCAGGCCGAGGCGACGATGACGATGACGCCACCCCTCCTCGAGAACTTAGGTTCCATGATATACCCTGGCCCATTTTCGCAGCCCATCGTCAAAAGTCCGACAAACGAGGGTCCACATCCAGCGTGATTTCTGTCTCTCTGGAGCAGTTGACCCATGGCGCTATGGTTGAATTCCTCATCCCGTCAACAAAATCCTCCTCTGATGATCCTACCCAACGAGAAGCGGAGAAGAGGGAGCGGAAGGACAAGCTACGGGAGACTTTCTTGCGTTTCCACCCCGACAAATTCGAGGGCCGATTTATGAAGCTCGTCAGGGAGAACGAGAGGGAGGCCGTGCGGGAAGCCATTGGGCAGGTCGTCCGTTCCCTCAACACACTTATGAGCGATAATTCTTGAAGCACCGTCTCGCTATACCCGCCCGCCTGGCCACGCCATGTCACATCCTAAGTACTATCAGTCTATCTTTATACAGTAGATGTGTTCGACACACCGGAATAGAAAACCCAGTAAACGTCGAAGCCTGCTTGGACATAGAGGGCTGTCAACAGAGAACCTGAAAGACTTGTGTCTGTCGGATTCCGGAACGCAACCACCACGTCGCATCACAGCGGAGTTTGGATTCATTCGCGACCCTTTACTCTGGAGTGGGAGCAGTACTCAGGTTCTCTCGAGATGCTACTATAGCGGCGCAAGCACATTGTTAGTACTAGTGAAGCGTGACACAGAGGAAGCATTTGCTGTAGCCTGTCAAATGGCTCTCGGTGCTGCCTATGAGTTGGTACAGGCCTGAGAACATGCTTTCCATGAAGTCTGCCCAGAATGCGGCTCCGTACCACTCACAGAACATGTTTTACAAGGTCAAGAAGTTGAAATCAATCGAAATTTTTCCAAGTCCTGTCACGCTTTGGAGATCCTCCAAAAGCGCGCTGTTTCTCCCAGTCCCTACGGTGATTGCCCTTGTTTTGTTGTTGTTGTGGGTGCAAACGCAAGCTCACTGTAGGGAATGGCTCGCGAGTCTAGTCATATCCTTCAAGCACAAGGATCAACAGACAACAATCGCCGGTTTCAGGCACTAAGCTAGGGCGGCGGCCAGCCCGTGGTAGAATTCAACGCATGCATACCATGCGGAAGATGCAAGGACTGAAATAGCGCCACCGAGTTCAAGGTGTCATGTGCCCACTGCCACTGTTAGCCAGGGGCTATTGCCAAAAAAAAACTCGAGAGCAGGGAGAGAGGCTTGTGAGAGCCAAGCTTTCGGTATACCCAAGCATTGAATATTATTGAACGTGGAACTTTGCTGCGATAAGCTCCGATAACAGACAACAGAGTTGTGGCGTACATGCACGGCTGCATTTACCATGTAATGTTACTGGTACCCCAACTGCAGAGTGCAGAGTCAGATGCATGCAACATCGGATCACCGTTTGTGTGGGTACCCCTGCCAATTTACCCCTGCTTGATTCAACAGTCATGAAATAACCCACGTTTTGAACCAACGTTCGTTTACATTCCGAGGGTACCTCCATAGAATCATACTCATACGAGTGACAGTAGCTTCTACAATGTGGCTCGTCGGTGAAAGGAAGGGAAATGTTGCTGTTCAAACTCAATCAAGGGACCAGGGTGGTCTATTAATAGCGCTGATCCGGCTCCCGTTTGCCGTTGGAAATGGGATCGTCATCTGGAAGTGTGCCCAGCCCACTTCTGCCTGTTCTACCAGCGGCCACTATGCCCCAGGTCAATGTCGCGGACGATGAGGACGCGGATGAGGGACCAGTGTGGTGGAGAAACATCAGGAAACACCTCAACTTCTATCGGATTCACGTCATGTACTAGTGAGTCTTGCGCTATCATCCAAGTTGGCCACACCTTGAAGAGAGGGACTTCAGCATATTCACGCCTCTCATTTTTTCGGGCATTTTCTACGCCAGCAATGGGAGGAATCATATCTCATATATAGACTCCCTCTTCAACTGTGTCAGCGCAATGACAGTCTGCGGGCTGGTGACGGTTGATCTGAGCTCCTTGACCGGATGGCAGCAGGGTATTTTGTTCATTCAAATGTGTATTGGCAGCCCCGTACGTTATTCGCGCTATTCTTAAGCCTCTATCTGTCTCAAATTCGTCCAGATCCTTGTTTCCTGGGTGGTGGTTTATCAAAGGCGGTGAGCTGTAGCAGAAATCCCGCACAGCATGGATGCTAATCGGTCGACAAAAGGCACTATTTTGCCATCAAATTCAAACACGTCCTCAAGGCTAACGCGGAGAAAAGAGCTTCCGAAACACTCACCAATGCTGAGAAGCGGGGATTGTCAAATTGGCCCAGCCGAATCTCAACATTCCTTCGTGGAGGGCATGCCGATATTTCTGTTGTCACCGAGGTCACGGAAAACAGACAGGAAGGCGAGAGGAAGAAAGGCCTTATTCAAAAGTTACGCCCAGACATGATAAGAAGGATGGACGATGAACCAAAACGCATCAATCCCAGTGGTTTCGCGGTTGGGTTGAAGAAACCTCAGGCTCCCACTACTACCGAGCCACATCCTGGTCACCTTTCGTGGGCGCCTTCATCTTCCGATCACAAATACGTCCCACAACCTTCATCGAGACGGAGCAGTGTAGGCTACGACGGGGAAAGCAAGCGAAGGTGAGTGTCCAAGCAAACTCTTCTTGTCCTGGTCAACCCAATCCGTGTAGCCACTTCCGTCGATTATCGGACCCTGGGGTACCCTCACGCCCATCAACTCCCATTGGGGGTGAGTGACGTTCTTTGCCTGGCATTTCCGAAACCTTAAATTGCCTACAGCATCTCTCGTTCGATCTGGCACCCTTCAGGACTCACCACACGACACACCTATCCCACCCTCTCTAGTATCACCAGACTTTAGCAAGACATTCACTCGCACACAAACTATTGAATTCGCCCCCAATGCCCCACGGCGTCGTGGTAGAGTAGCACGAGGATTGGCAGATGACGAGATCCCAGAGAGCGGGAGGCCAGAGCCGGAGCCCTTGCAAAACCCCGACCGGAGTGAGTGTTCTCACATCGTACCCGACGCACTTCTGACGCCTTACTGTCCCTCTTAGGGTCAATGCACAGTCGTCGCGCATCCTTATCCCGTCAGCCCTCTATAGCCACTGCATACACGCGCAGCGGGTCAATGAGCTACAAGAACCGTGATTTCGGTGGATTCCCAATGCCCCACGTCCTCGTTAAGAACCTTTTTTCCCGCCTGTTCCCGAAATTCAGGCGGCGGGTGACGAGAACGGTCACAATCCCTGCGACGATGTCCTTGGTCTCGCAGTCCCACAGGGGCGGCGATGTTCCTACCGACGCAAAGGCTGTGCCGTACATCTCCTTCAACGCAACCGTTGGCCGTAATTCTGCATTCCAGCATTTGTCACATGAGGAGATGGAGGAGCTCGGCGGTGTGGAGTATCGAGCACTCAATGCTCTTCTATGGATCATTGGTGGCGTGCGTTTTTTGTCTTGAATGCTACATCTAACGCTAATATTGGGGCAGTACCATATAATCACGCAGCTTGTAACATTTATTGTGATTGCCCCATACATCTCTATGCCTAGATGGGCCGACAACTTCGTTCCACCGGCTGAGAAGCGTCCTGTCAACACCGTGTGGTCAGTCATTGCCCTCTACGCCATCGCGTTACTTTACAATCTATTACCCAGGTTCTCGATATTCCAAACTGTTTCCGCCTACACAAATTCGGGGATGTCGCTTGTTGACCATTCTATGGTTCCTTTTCAGAAAGCGTACCCGATGATATTTTTTATGGCTTTCTTGATCCTTGCTGGGAATACGGCCTTCGTGAGTTACAGCTCACCATTAAAGATTTATTCATGCTGATTTGACGTATTTAGCCTGTATTGTAAGTTTCTTTTGCCTGATTAGCTTGCTTGTTTTGACTCAGAGCCGTGCCGCCAGTTTGCGCTTCACGATGTGAGATTAGTTCCGCTGACGAATCGATAATTATACTAATTCGCACATCCTACAGATGGGTACTGACAAAGTGCGTTTCAGTCACCTCACGGGCGAACGAAACTTTGCACTTTCTGTTGGATCACCCACGGAGATGTTTCATCTTCCTATTCCCGTCACATCAAACCTGGTTTCTCCTCACAGTGGTCGCGGGGCTCACGTACGTAGACGCTACATAACACAACATACACATACTGATCTTTGACGTTGATAGTTTTGCCGATTGGTTCTTCTTCATGGTCCTGGACATCGGCGATGCGGAGACCGATGCAATCCCGCTTGGTACACGATTTGTAGCGGGCTTGTTTCAGGCCATTGCTGTCCGTTCTGCTGGATTTTCAATAGTCACCATCGCCGATCTAGCTTCCGCCGTCAAGGTTCTTTATGTGGTCATGATGTACATAAGTGTTTGTGAGTATCAACAATATTGGTCGAAAGTTATAAATAACGCTAACCTTGGGCTTTCCAGACCCTATCGCCATGAGGTCAGGACACTTTGTAATGAAACGGGATTGCCAATGAACAGTTATATCTTTCCAGTATTCGATCGACGAATGTCTACGAAGAACAATCCCTTGGCATCTTCCCGAGTGACGAAGAACCCGACGAGCTCGATTTCCAGGCCACGGGCCCTAGAGTCGCGGTCTGGAGTAGATATCTTACTATGCATGCGCGGAAGCAACTTGCTTTCGGTCTGCTCTCCAAAAATTTCGCGTTTTACAAACGGCTAATGTATTTATTTCAGACATGTGGTGGCTTGGTTTGGCGCTATTCGTGGTCTGTATGAATGAAGTATATCACACCGCTCTCGTTCTCTCATGTCACTCTAACATTGTTTATCAGCGTTACAACCTCGACGATCCCACAAGCGCCATTTGGTTCAACATTTTCACCGTTGGTAAGTTGCACCGTCTACAATTCACGGTCGCTTTTGATTATAATCTTTCGTAGTCTTTGAAATTGTCTCTGCATACGGAACTGTTGGGCTCAGTCTTGGCACACCTAGGGTGAGCTCCGCTTTCTGTGATCGTTTCCTTATCCTAATATCATTATTTGCAGGATAATTTCTCTTTCGCGGGCGAGCTAAAATCATTCTCCAAATTCATCATATGCCTGGTAATGATCCGTGGCCGCCATCGTATACTACCAGTCGCCATCGACCGAGCCGTCATGCTTCCTTCCGAGCTACAGAGGCAGCTCGACCAGGACATAGACAACAGGAGCCAGTTTAACTTGTCGTCCAGCCACGCGGGCAATGACGAGACTTCCCACCACGACATGAGGCGCCACTCCACCCATATGGCCGAGACCTGACCTCATCGCTGCCACCACAACCCGCATTTCTTGTCGTCTTAGGTTCGCCATGCTTGTTTTCGCTTTCGTCGCTACCACATACACACCCTATATACCCAACCTACGCCTAGAGTTATTTTACCTGCCAATAATCGACATACACGTTGTTCGTGTCACGTATGTGCTTCTTCCTGCACGCAGTTTCACTTTAAACGCGCTCCTCGAAACGATCAAGAGGTTCGAAGGGAAGGCACCTGCAACACTATTTACCTCGCCGCTTGGGCATTGCTTGAAGCGGCGGAGGCTTGGGGCCCAGGTCCGGACACGCGCGATCCATGCACGGAACATAATGCGATCAGCCCCGTGTTCTGAATCCGGGCCTTATCAGTACGATCGCAGCCAGTCTGAAGCCGTCATGAGACACGAGGGGACGAGGCACGCTGAAATGCCTCCTTTGAAGGATAATGTGTGCTACAAAAGCCCCTCTGGCTCAACGCCTGAGGGGCCCCAACTATTGACCCTCTTATCACCAACGACAGAAAAATGAACACCAGCCACCAAGAATTTCCGGAACACAGTATGAGCTTCAGCAAGGTGTGTCTGACTGCTTACATGCTGAAAAGCAACTCAACGAAGAACAGAGTGGGGTTGCAATTGAGATGGACCTTTGTGATCTGTTGCGCACGATGCTCTCGATAGAGGAGGTAAATGAACATAACATGTGCGACGTCCATTTCCCTGACTCTCTCCGGAGAAAGAGACCGGAAAGCGTCGTACACGACGCGCCAATGCAAGAAAGTCCGAGTTACTCAGTGAGCACTCTTCCCGAAAAGCACATACGCGCCATTCACCCACAGCTGCCCTTCAGACGGTCGAAACCTCGGCATACTCAAGCTCAAGCCGGCCCTCCTCCTCCGGCAGCAGCGCGAGCGAGTCATACGGCTGCGAGTATTTGCAAACCATCCGACGGCAATTAAACAGCTACGCCACGACAAACGGGGAGTACCTCGAGGCGATATTCACACATCGCGAAATCCTCATGGCGTACCCCGCCGCGCACCAGGAGTGCGCCCGCGGTTTCAGCGATATAGCCCACATGCTTGAACAAAGAGCGTGGAGAGCGGATCGCGATGCGGACGTCGAGGCGGTGGTCGCCTTCCGACATGAAGCATGGTCGATTGCGGCCACGATGTGAGTCTTCAGGTTCTCTGAAGAGCACTGCTGTTGACAGACATCCTCAGGCCCTCCATGTCCAAGCAGGCTTCGACGTTTAATGGGTATTCGTCGGTGCCTATCTGCATGATGCCAGCCTTGTGATCAGCCCCTAACCCAACATTTCACGAGACACACACGGACGCTGTTGGGCTCACCATTGAGGATAAATTTGTCGTTTCATGTCTGGGGTTTTCATCTTGTAATTTCGCAATATTGGGCATGTCAGCTTTTTATTCCAGTGTGTCAAGCACATTACAAGGCTAGTCTGATGGTAGGATTCCGAAGCGTCATCATAGACAGGTTTGGCAGCTTTGCCCCCATCAGCCCTCCTTGAACCGTGCTTCCAGCGAGTCGAGTCGTTCATCCCTCCGTCCGCGTCTGGGTGAAGCTGTACTTTAGAGACGTGCCGGATAAGACGGATGAGAAGGACGGCTCGGTAATCACGCCCGAGCGTCAGTTTTTGGCCTGACGCGGGCGTCCTTGCCGCTCCTGAATCTTCTCGCCCGACCTTCCTTTGCAAGTTTACGTCGTACACATCAAACACTTTTAGAGACCTGCACAATCTCGTCCACCACCCTTCTAAATCTCTGCTCTCCTTCCGACTCAAGTATATTAAAGTCCCAGCGCGTTTTTGGTGCCGTATCTGTCTCCAATCCGGGGTGGGCGGGAATACGTAAAGGCACAACGGGCTGATTGTGAGGTCTTTGGTAGAAGCAAAGCTGGGTTCCCATGGCACTGACAGCGTGAAGAACTGGTAAGGGACAGTCACCTGTAGAGCTGAAGACTTAGCACCCCGCCTAATGAATAGAATGAACATGACTGACCCGCCAAATTCCTGTGCGAGATCGAATGTGCAAATCTGCAGCCTCCCGAGTGGAGGGATATCAAAGTTGGCCGGGCGAATTTAGCTGCAGTATCAAGACTGGTTTGTCTGCGAGAAAGACCTCGAACATAAAAACGAAGTCCCTTGACTCGCGTGAACTTCCCGGCAAGTAGTGGGGAACAACGGTAAAATCGGAGTCGGCAGGAAACAGAGCGTACAGGAGCTTGTTATAGGGGCCATGGAAGTCGGCCTCAGATGGTGCGTCGGGAACCTTTGCGAAACTAGCGAGGACTTTGGATGGCCAAAGCATGAGCGTCAGGATAAGTGGGCATGTGCAACTGAGCCAACAGAAATCGTTCGCCGACTAAGCAATGACACGCCGCATTTCGCCGCGCTCAGTGTCCGAACTGTGTGCGTTCACCATCTCCGAGTCGTTTCGCCTATTTACATCGTGAAACTCCTCTGGCGTGTTCTACTATGTCTTGTTAAGTAAACTAGGCGACAAAATGAAATATTTAACCCATAATAAAACATCTTCCGAGTCATATCCTTCATACTGTGATTTCTATGTCTGTGTCGGCCTCCTGGGTCTGTCCCAACCTCAGGACGCTCTGGGAGAGTAGACTCGCGTTTTTTCTCGATATAGGATCCGACTGCAGCCAGCTTCACCTTGGCCTCCCGATCCCCTCGAGGTCCCTTTGCAACGGGAATGATCGGTAACAGCGAATGCGGCTCAGGGCTGAGCGCTCTTCTTCGAGGTCTGAGCTGTAACCGCACCATATTTGACGTGCCAATTGAGCTGTAGGTCCAAATCTGCCACCGTGACATATCCAGCAGATCCACGGGGCAGTGAGCATGCATCTTCAAGCTCGGTGATTGTCAGGAGAGGTTTAACCTTGGCTAGGGCGTCTGCGGCTGCATCTACCTTCGCCTTGCGAACTCGGGACTTCTCCATCTTTTTCTCGGCGACCTCTTGTCGGTATTTCGCCAACTGTATTTTTTCTTGTCTGTTCTTGCCAGACGCGTCCTGTGTGCCAGTGATCTTTCGGAGGAACTGCCTCGTCTCGGGTCTCAACTTCCGCAAGAAGTCCTAGGTTCCATTGAACTTGAACATCCTCCGGGTATTGTACCGCAGTGAGATGTTTGGGTTTGCCTTCGAGTCCTGACGAAACATCCCCAACGCGGACTCGCACAAGTCATTGGTGCTTTCCATCCAGGCTCGCTCTATCTGTTCAGGTGTCGCTTTTGCAAGGGGTGCATCGTCGGCAAACTCTAACATGAACCGAAGCCATGCCGTGCGTGCGTACCCTAGGCGTTCCCACATGTTCCCATCGAGGGTCGCTTCCTTCCACGATGCGTTGGGCTCAACTAGGAGTTCAGGGTTCGCAACGAGCCGGTCAATGTGCGAGATGACGCGGTTGTGGAGGCTCCCAAGCTCCAGGACGGCGGAAGGGGCCTCGAATTTCGCGCATGTAGGGGACACTGATCGCCAACCAGTAGAGGGTGACTACAACAATTTCATGTCGTGTCGAGTTGCAGTGCAATCCATCCCACATGTTCTACTCCATATAGTTCAGCGTTCGGCTCGATTTGTTCTCCTTGACGTATGTGAATGAAGAGATCCAGGTAGGTGATGAGGACGGAACAAGCCTCTGCGTGTGATTGAAAGCGAGTGTTGTTGGTGTCAGGGAAAGATAGGGTGAAGCCTAATTCCAAGTCAAAGAAGAATCGAAGAGTGTCTTGCTGTCCGCGTTTACAATCCTTGTGTCGACAGATGGCGCCACAAAGGCTGGCGACTTTGACGGCTCCCCCTTTGGATGTCCTTAGCACGTTTTGATGCCTCCGTGGCCGGTGCCTTTTGGATCGTGGCATCATTATCCCGGTTACATATGTACTTCTGAAAATATCGTGTTTCTCGTCCCTACGTAGAATGGCCTCGGAGTAGCACGTATAAATAGCTCTGCAAGGCATGGATTTGAACGGCTTCGCTATCGAGAGGCAGGACCGAAGTACTCACCTACTGATCTGATTTTGCAGAATGCAGCGCCATGCCCCGATAACGTGGAAATGTCAAGGGGCACTTTGCTTCTACTTGTATTGCTTGTCCAGTACGATGTGTGCCCGCGTCTTTCCACCCTCCAGTCTGATCCAAGTGTTCACGCCGACCTTGGGATCAGGGGATTTGAAAATCAGATTGCGTACGCCAAAGCCCCATCCATCATCAGAATATCCCCCATACCTGCGTGGAACAAACTTCAGCAATGATACGATCCCACTAACGACAATTACACACCCAGAATGTTTTCCAAAGCAAAAAATGACATTCTTAGAGCAGTCGCGGGCGCACCACTCGTCTCCGTGGTCTGAGATTTCAGCATGAGAACTTACAGAATTTGAGCGAAGATTTAAAGAAAGGTGTGTCACCATGCCCCGAGATCACGGCGTGCAAGTTCTTGATGTTCTGTGTAACGGACTTCCAAAAGGCGTCGTCCTTGCCGCTGTTCGCGGCTTTTGTCGTAGCCTGCACAGAGCCCTGGACTTTGAGTGAGTCGGCTATTTCAGTTGTTAGTTCATTATGGAGCACAGAGAGGATGACGTTCCCAGGTACCATTGAGACCTGGATTCTGCTTGCTCTTCAGGTTGATTTGAAGACCGGTTGCGATATGGCTAATGAGACATCTTAGTCGGCGGCTTCGAGGGGCGAACAATTTGAAATACATACGGAGGGATGTGAACAAAGACTAGAGCACCACGCTTCTCAGCGGGACCCCATGCAGCGTTCATCACGCGCGTCTCGCTCTCGATCCAATTGGCGACGGACGCGTCAACCCAGTCAGGCAGACTTGTCGAATTGGGGCCGGCTGAGTACCCACCCCGCGAGTCGAAGAACCAGAGGATGAGCGCAGGAACAGCATCTGCAAGATCCAAATCCATAAAATGAACCCCATATAATCATTGACTATATTGCGAACCAAATTTGTGGCGATAAACCTTGGGCGCTTTATTAGCAGACATGCAGGTCATAAATCATCGTCGCTCACAGGAACCCAGTAATTCCCTGGCCCACCGACGCCGCCAACACCATTGGGTGCCGCGCGCGTATAACTCAAGGGCGCGACCTTCTGTTCGCGCTGAATCTCTTCGGCGTGGGTGATGTTGGCCTGGTTGTCGTGGTTCTAGAGAGGAAAGTAGAATCAAGTCATTGTATGACTGACAAAGAGTCTTACACCATGTGTGGAGGAAAATGGAATCTTGGCATGATTGAGGGGCGCCACAATTTCGTCAATGAGGGTTGTAGAGTTCTCTCTGAAGGTGTCTATGGAGTATATGAGAAAATCAATTGAGCGATGCTATCAGTCGGATACCCACTTTCGCCCGTGACCAAGTCGCCATTGAGAACTCTGGAGTTAAAATAAGCTGATCGAACAGGCAGTGAATAAGGAGGCATAGAGTTGACATACACATAATCCGGCTTCTCATCCGCCAAGACAGTCTTCATAAGCCGTGTGCTGTTCCTATCCTGCTCTGGACCCCAACTGTCCCAAGGGTTTTCGCCGAAATGCAAGTCAGAAAAGACAGTCAATTTGAAGGTGCCATCGGGTCGGAAAGTGACTCGTGGTTTTCCTGGATGAGGATTAAGTTGTCCATAGTATCCGCCGTACTCTGAATATATAGGCTTCAGCTCATGGGCCAGGAAATGCGTGTCTGAGCTGCGAAGATTCGACTCACGGGGCGCGGCAATGGCCACAGCGAGGAGACTGAGAGACCAAGATCCAGACAAGGGGGAGACCTTCATGCTTCAAGTTCAGTCGACACCGAACACAGCCGTGGCCGCTTATATTAAGAAGCACTCGGGAACTGGCAGTGGAGAACGTTGACCAAGGCCCAGCGATGCACGTGCGTCGCCAGAGTCTCTGCTGGATAAAGTTGAAAATACATGCATATGTACGACGTGGTCAAAGAGAAAAGTAGCTCGGGCAACAAGGTCATAATCGCCGGGCTCGGTCAACACGTGCACTCCAAATTTCAACTTGAGCTTGACAATGATAGGCTGGTGAATATACGCGAGTGTCATTAATAGCTCTCTCATCGCATATGTACTTGTGTAGATGAGGGCTCACCATCCATTTAATTAAAAGATATCCTGCAGTGACCTCCGGGATGGGAAATTGTAGCGCCCCTTGCACACCTGCAGAATGCGCGAAAGACAAATTGCATTGCATGCCAGTGGTGGCGAGGGGGTGTAAATGTGGGCTGACCTATTCTATGGGTCAACAAGAATATATGGAATGATTTTATGTACGAGATTCGCGATCGAAGTTCAAATTTGCCAACGCAATGCATGGTGCCGGAATTATACATAACTACGGTTGCCTGGGAGTCCAAGGTTTTAACCTCCGCTCACACTTCCGTCACCTCATCCAACCTTCGTGGCAGCATTTGTGCTCACATCACATTGCAAGGTCGAAACATGAATTATTTATCTGTGCAGTGTGTATATCTCTGCCTCTCCGTTGTTCTGGAATACAGAGAGACATAGAGAAAGCAAGGAGAGAGCAGAAATACCACAAAAGTTGACCTATTTCATGTTCACCGAATCACCGGTAGTCCATCTCACAATATGGCTGTTTTCCTACATGATAAGGCTTCCCAAGATACCTGGTATGTCTTCAGTGGAGGTGTGTGGCGTTCATCCTATCCTTGACCTCGACCTCGACGAGTCTCAGTTTGTGGTGAAGCACATAATTACATAATAACGGATCATCTGAGCTCAAAATTTCGGCAAGACGCCCACCCCCTTACGCCTCTAACTGGCAAAAAAGCCATTGGCTCTTCCTAATTTTTTTTCACAAGAGCAAGACAAGGTTCCGAAAGGGCACGACACAGCACGGGAGGAACATAAGGTATGAGCGGCCACAGTCGGCACACTGGCGGAGTCTGAAAGACGGGAAAATGCGAATCGGGCCGCACAGTTAGAGCCTCGAAGCTTCTCTTGCCGTCGAAATCACCCTTCCAGCAGCAGTGCCAGTTTTTGGAAACAATGGGAGAAGTCCTGAGAAGTCGGAGAAGGAGTAGTAGCACTGTGTGATGTACCTGTGACTCTTTGTGGTTTCAATTTGGGTCTCTTGGCTCTTCAAATGTGCTCTTACATCGTGAATATAGATGTTTAGGCCTTCTGAAGGTATATACAACATGGAAATGAAGCTTGGGAGTCTCGAAATATGCGACTTCAAGGTTCTTGTGAAGTGGATATTGTTTACATAACAAGAGCCAGGCTCAAGCGCTCAGCGCTCAATAGCAAATGTAAAATGTAGGCTGCTGATCACCGCCCTCTACGGAAGTGTAGTACCAAACCTTCAACGAGGCACCGTAGGACCACTGGTGAGCGTCGCCGCATCGGAAGGACCACGTCGATGTTGCGAACAGACCATGTTTCAAGACAAGACAACAAGACACGTCCACGCGTCGCGATGCCCCATTGATGTTTCTTGGCGGTTCAGGCCTAGATTTCGGAACAGGTTCAGGCGCGTTCAAAGAAAAAAAAAACTTGAATTTTTGGAAACAAACGTTCTCTGTGGCAGTTGGGGTAACATTACATGTACAATCCCGTCTGTGGACGCGCCACAAACTTTGTTGTCTGCTATGCATCGGAGCAGTAAAGTCTAGCAAAGTTCAACGTTTAACGCTCAATAATATACATAACCCTTGGAGTAAATAGCTCTGCGAGGCAGAGGCAGGACCAAAGCAATCAGCGTACTCTGACAATCGCCGTAGAATGTCACAAGAGCCTATTGAGATGGTAACAAGCGACTGGTATCCAGAAATACTGCAATGCATTTAGCGTGCTAACAGACTACGTTGCTCGTAAGTACCTGCGTACCGTCATCAACGGGGGAATAATACATAACAAACGTGGATGCATGATGAAGAGACAAATGCCAGAAAGAAGTAACAAATGAGGAAATAGGCGGGAAGATGAGGATGAGAGATGCATTTAATGCGCGACAATTAGGAGACTCTATGATAGCAGAGCAAGAAGTTGTTCAGGGTCCAGGGACTTGGACGCCAGCCGCGTCCTGCGCTCGTCGTTGAGCGATACAGCCTTCACGACCTTGACGAAGTGGCTGAGGGCCTTGGGCGCATCGATCGCGATGTCGTCGATGATCTCGGCGATGGACTCTAGACCTTCGTCGAACGCGGCGGAAGAGGAAAGTCCCTTCTCCACGACACGGGCGAAAAGATCGGCAAGGAGCTGGGCATCGGCTTCCTTCGACTCGACGGCACGCGTAGTGAGCTTGTCGATGAGCTTGGAGTGGTAAGCGGCAGGAAGGCCCGAGAAATACACCTCGGCCTCATCCAGATTCCGAACAGCATAGAACTCTTTCAAGTCCTCGCCGATCTTCTTCGTCGCCTGCTCCTCGGTCAACTCGGCCGCAGTCTCGCCTTCCTCACTCTCAGAATCCGACTTGGCCGCAGGTGCGTCCTCGTCTGTCGCCTTCGTCCGGGGCTGAAGGACAAGACGTTTCCGCTGGGGCTCTGGTGCTATTGAGGATACATTAGCCCTAGTTTGAAATGGGATGAGAGAAAAGTACCTTTCGTTTCCGCTGCGGGTTCAGCATTCTGGCTAAGCATAGAGAACATGTTCGAGCTTGAGCTTGTACGCGAGATAGATTCCCGCTTGTTATCCTTCTTGCCTGCGAACACACTGCTGGGGCCGAAAGTCATGGCTGTGTTCTTGTTGATCTTTCCAAAGTTGGAAAGGTCTCCAGCTTTGGGAGGAGGACGAGAGGGACCGTTGCCAGCGACTGCCCAACCATCGGGTCCAACTTGAGGATAGTCGCCGCGGTCACCACCACGCCGTGAGCCTGTTCGGGACATGCTGATCTGGCGCTGATATGATTCCTTCTCAGCAGCAGCCTTCTCCTTGGCAGCCTGATGGTCGCGTAAGTCAATAGACCACAACCGACAGTAAGCTGGGTACTTACGGCCTCGTGAATTTGAGCGATCGTGGTGGGTGCGGTGACCGCGTTACGGGTGACCCACTTGCGTTCGCGAAGTTCGAGAACATCCTGAGAGGTTGGATGAGCTGAGTAAAAAAGAGTAGGCATGTTAGAAAGCTGAACACACCTGCAACATGAATTGCATGCGCGAGCTGACGTTCGGGTTCTTCGTCAGCTCCTTCATCCGCGAGAAGTACACGTCGAGGTGCGCCCGAGCCTTCGGTGTATCAAGGAGAGCACCGACGGTTGTGACTAACTTGCACAAGGACTCGATTTCCTCCTCTTCAGGGTTGTCGACGTTCGCGAGCTGCTTCTTCACGCACTCGTGCATGATACGCTCCGTAAGCATCTGGAGCTTGAAGAGCTCTCCAATGAACTTGACGAGACCAAGACCCTGGCGCTTGGCCTTCTGCGCGGCGTAGTACTCGTCAGAGTATAGTACGACCTCCTCCTCGCCATTGGCCTTGCTCTTCTCGGAGGCAGCCTTGGCGGCCTGGTCCTCCGCCGCCTTGGTCGCGGCGGCGGCGGCAGTAGCCTCCTTGGCGACCCAACCACGCTCGAAGTCCTCCTGACACCTGTTGAGCAAGTACTTGCGGAAGAGCTGACCACCAGCGATGGGCTTGCCGTCCGCGGCCTTGATGCCGTCGTCCTGGACCTGCGGGCTGATCCGCTCCATCATCTTCCTGCACAGGCGGGCGTACATCTCGGACCATGTAGCCTCGTCGGTTGCCTTCTCGAAGACAAGTCTGATGACCTGGATGAGAGTGCGTCCATCCTTCTCCTTCTCCGACTTGTTCGCCCAAGCGATGATCTGGTCCGAGATGGAGTCGAACTTCTCCATGGTGAGCTTGTTGAGCAGACCCTTGACCTTGCGGTCGACAATCTCGGGCGAGTCGGGGTCGACCTGTCCCACCGTTTTCCTGTCCCAACGGTTGGCAGTGACTGCGAGGGGCACAACAGGCTCCAGAGACACAGTCTGCGCCATGTTCGATTGTCCGTGGAACCCACCGTGCTGTCCACCTCCGCCTCCGGCCTTGTTGCCCTCACCGCGCTTCTCACCGCGCTTGCTGCGAGTCCGGTTACTAGACATGGGCGTGCCACCGACACCGCCTTGGCTGGCTGTGCGCTGCATCGGGGAGGGACGCCCGAAGGGCATTGACCCGCCGCTGACGGAAACGGACCGGTTGGCGTTGGCGAAGCGTTCGTCGCTGCTGAGCTTGGAGGCACTGCCAAAGTTGCCCATGCTGAATGGGTTTGCACCGCCGGACTTGCCGAAGCCGGATGAGAATCCCAGTCCAACAGAGGCTTGCCCACGGGGCGCCCCAGAGCTAGAACCTTGCCTGCGGCCAGAGCCTCCCCGAGTCATGGCATGCACACCAGAGATATCGCTGTTGGGCTCAAGGCCAATGGCGTCCAAGGGAGGGAGGTTATCGGGCTTGTCCTTGCAGCGCTCCATGAATTGAAGGAGGAAGCCACGGTCGTATCTGGGGATGACAAAAACTTCAGTCATATATTCTGAAGACAGCGCGTTTAACATACCTGAACTTCCCGGGTTTGGCGTCTTTGTTGAGCTCGTGCGCAGGGCTCTCGATACCTTCAGGATAGGAAACAGCGCCGAGGTCCTCAATGTGCCTGGCAGTGGAGAGAGCAGATGGGAGGGGAGCGGCGATCTCTCCACTCTTGGTGCCAGAAAGATCAAGACGGAGAGGCCGCTTCTTGTCAAGCAGGGATCCTGTGTTGATAGACAGGGGCTCTTTGGGTTTCTCCTGGGCGGCCTCGATAGGCGCATCTTGAGCAGTTGTCTCAAGGACCTCGCCTTCCTCCTTCGCGACCTCAGGAGCAGCCTCGGGCGCTGTGGGCTCCGGAGCAGTGGCATCAGCCGCAGCCTTAGCCGCGGCTTCCTCCGCTTGAAGCCGGAGACTCTCCTTTTCCTCCTCCTTCTTGACGCGCTCCTTCTCCTCCTCCTCCTTCTTGACGCGCTCCTTCTCCTTCTCTTCCTCCTTAACCTTCCGCTCCGTGTCCTCCTTGAGTTTGCGCTCCTTCTCATCTTCCTCCTTCTGGACACGCTCTTTCTCGGCCTCTTCCTCTTTCCGTATCCACTCTTTCTCTTCCTCCTCCTCGCGCACACGCTCGGCCTCCTTCTCCTCCTCCTTCCGCTTCTTGTCCGCCTCCTCCTTCTCCTTCCTCTCCTTCTCCTTGTTGACCTTCTCCTCAGCCTCAGCCTTGACCTTGGCTTTCTCCTTCTCCTTCTCCTCTTCATTCGCAAGGCGCTGCTTGCGCTGCTCCTCAGTTTCCAATCTGACGCTCACTGGACGTGAGCGCTGCGGCGTCGCCACGGGAGCAGCAGTGCTCGGGCTACCCTGTCTGAAACCGGTGGTCCTCGGGCCAGGCGACGGTGAGCCAGAGGTAGTTGCCGAAGTGGCCTTGATGGAGTTGATGTCGACTTCGAGCCCTTCAGCGTTCTTGAACGTGATCTTACTACGTTGTCCCGGGACAAAGGCTGAGGAGTTGACATTAAGACGGGCAGCACCAGCGGAGGAGGGGGTGGGGGGAGGGGAAGTGATGCTGTTAGAGTGGGAATGGGAGTGTGGCGGGGGAGCGTGGGCGGCGGGGATTGCGTGTGCCTGGGTGGGTGTGCCAGGCGGGAGGGAAGGAGGTTGGCTGCGAGGCGACATGGGCAGGCCGTTATGCGGCGGGCCGTGTTGGCCAGGCGGAGGATGATGGGGATGCGGGTGTTGCGCTTGAGGTGGCAATTGCTGCTGCGTGTGTGGGTACCATGGGCCGTAAGGAGGCATGTAGTGTTGTTCAGGCATCCCTTGATACTGCATGCAGGTGATATAAGTCAGCAGACCGCGCAAAGAAAAAAAATAAGACAGTCAACTTACGTAGTAACCTGGCCACCCAGGTACAGCAATCGTGGGCTGCAGTTGCGGTTGCAGTTGCGGCTGCATGCTGGAGGGAGGGGGCAAGCCTGAAGGAGGCCCCGAGTGCGGATGATGTCCTAACCGTGGGCTCGACAGACCTGCAAGAATCTGAGAAGGGCCGCCGTTCGGCCCGCCTTGTGGGCGAGGACCACTGCCGTTGGGGATCTGACGGGAGGTTACAGGAGAGCGTGGGCCTCCTCCGCCTGGGCCATAATTTTGCTGCTGCGGACGACCACCTGGGACAAACGGCGTATATGGTTGAGAGCCCAGTTGTGATGGTTGCGATGGAGGGGGAGCCTGGCCTTGCTGAGGCTGCGAAGATGATTGGGCGGGGAGATTCGAGGGGCGAAGCGAAGGAGAAGAGGTATCCGAGGTTGTTGATGAGGAAGGAGCCAATGATGGATTTTGGAACATCTTGAGGATTTCCCCTTTTGCGGGCTTAGAAGGGGTCGGGGGCACTGATGAAGGTGCCGACGAGGAGGAGGCCGATGGAGCCAGTGAAGACCTCGACGAGACAGAGGGTTTGCCATTGACATGGCCCAGGGTTGCGGGCACCGATCCAAAGGATTTTACTCCCTCAGATTTTATGGGCGGTGCGGTGGCGGGCGACGACGATATCGGCGCAGAGGCAGAGTCATCGTCTATAGATCCAAAGGTAACTGCAGAACCTGTTGAGAAAAAAATATATCAGGATGCGGCCGATGGTGGTGTGCGGCTGACTTACTTTGTTTTAGGGCTCCAACGTTGCCCCGCGGTACAGTGACACCATCCTTTATGGGCACACCTTGGCCTAGAGTACTCGGGCGTCTTGAATGCGTCTGATGCACAGGTGTTGACGGAGCAGGAGACTGAGAGCGTGGCGAAGGTGCTGAGGTGCTCTGGGGAGGGCCCCTTGACCAAGCAGACTTTGTCGGGAGCTGGGGCTTTGGTGCAGTTGCAGTTGAAGATTTGCTCATTCTACGGGGCGATTTCAGACTCTTCTGCGAGGAGAATCAAGGCTGCCAGCGACGAGAAAACTCACGAATTGTGCGAAGAAAGCGAGATTTCTCAGACGACTTTGCTTTTTTTTTTCGGATGAGTTGGGATCTTTGAGTCGCGCGTGGTGGGTCGTCAAAATGACCTGCCAGCAGGGAGAAGCTGGATGTACGTCTAAGGAGAAAAGCTACGGATGCTGAGGAGCGATCCGGCGGGAGATGTCTGTCCTGTAGGCAAGGACGAGGGACAAGGACAACAAGCGGCCTCAATTTTTGCCAAATTTCTCACGTAGGACCCCGTGCACTCCTGCATACGTATGTAGCACTGCCGCCAACGACTTCAACTTCAACTATGTACGTCCTCATTTCCTTTGGATTTGTGATGATATTGGTGTTCTTGACTCTCTGACTTGAGGCTATTAGCGCTCCTGCATGATTCTGTCTGCTCACAGACGGTTTATCTTCTCTCTGACTCCTCTCTGTCTCACTCACATATCGGAACCGCGCACTGACTATCAATCATTTTCCGACAGTTACACATTTTCTTCATAAATCAACGGTCGCCCACCAAGCCCCCATCCACCCCACGACACTTGTACGCCAGGCGCAGGGGCGAGCAGGCCCCATGTCACGGCGTAGTGTTCCAGCACGAGGTCGAGCTCTTCCACCTCGTCCAGCATTTCCAGCGTCGACAACCTGAACGCATGCGTCAAATAAACACAGTCAGGGCCCGCAGTTCATGTACCTTTCTAGCTCTTCCGCAGAGATACAGCTCCTTCGGATCTCGCGGAGGGTCAGGGCGCGCGCACCGTTGAACCCTGTATTTAGAAACCTCCGCGGAAGTGTTTCCAGCGTAGGGTATGGCTCGGCACCGGGCAGCGACACATTTCTTGACTGAACTTGTGTCAGACGATGACATATGGAGACAGGCGGCTCATACCTTGAGGTTATTGACCATTACTTTTCCAAAGGAATCCCCGAGGCCGAACATTTCATACACCAGTGCTCCGAGTGGCGTCTCCTGAGGGGAGAAATATTCCACGAACCATCGCAGGACGTCATCTGAGGACGACGGCTCCATATATACCAGCACGCATTCAAAGAGGAGCAGCGTTGGGAGAGACGGGGACAGGATTGCGCTACCCCCTGCGCCGTCCGACGTCGCGAGGAGATTACCCAACGTTGTGGCAGGCGGGAGTCTCAGATCCGCGGGGAGGAGATGATATTTCGGTGCATGTATAGCCGTACCGCCATGATCTGTAGCAGATGTTAGTACATTGCTACATTGAACGGCTTGGTTGTACGCACTGACTCGGATATCACTGGGAGAAGTCCCCAGGACTCCATTAAGTTCCTTGCTCTTCCGTATTGCCATCGCTTTCTTTGTTGTAATCTCCGGGAAATCAATCTCGACATACGTAGCAAGAGCATCCTTATGTGTGCCAGTCTAGCTACGCAGCGCGTCAGAAAGATACCGATGTGACTGATGCCCAGAAACGTACCGCGACCCGCCAGAAGCGCGTATCGCTCCCCGCACCCATGCTCACGATCTGGCACTGCCTGCCCAGCCGTCCCACAGTTACCAGCCACTGATCGACAAGGTCATCGATCGCGGTGCCTCGCACAAAGGTGCCGACGTTGATCAGTGGGGGGCGCGGGTGTTGCAGATGTGCGCGGGGCACAAAATGCGTAATGTATGGGTCATGGATGTAACCCTTCTGCACAGCGGAGAGTCGCGCGATGGCCGCGTCGCTGTCGGTCAGTCGAATGGACGCATCTGCATCGCGGGCGCCGTGCGAGTCGGCATGTGTGCTCATGGACGGAGGAAACATGATGTTCGATCACAAGATTTACATTGAAAGTGGAAGTTTTGTACTATACATACAAGCGAAAGCGGCTTCGCCGGTGCCCTGATGATTTTAATTTTTTGAATGTGTGCGCAGGAGGGCGTGGACTGGGAAATGTTAGCGGGCGGATGTCGACGACAACGGTGGTGAATAATAAATGATATTGATTGGGCGTATGAAAGCAATTCTGATGAGTTCTGATGAAGGCATGTAGAATTCATTGAGGATACATTGAGAGAGATATGGAAAAGCTGTCCTTTCCACTTGAACACACCATACACTTAATAGCATGTTCACTGCGCAGAATCTGCTAGAAAGGGCAAAATAAATAAAAGCATGAGGAAAACGATCGAGTCAAGCAGTAATGTTGCAGTAATGCAGACACTTGCGACTGTTTTTTCTAGGAGAACGTGTGTGAGGTAGCAAGTGTATTGAAGCTATTGTCCCGCCCAAAATGTAGGGCAAAGTATGGGTACCACTGCCAAACCACTGCTTTCCGAAGACCGTGTCCAAAATGACGTATGTGACAAAACGTGGCAAACACGCGACGATCATCAGTCACAACCGTGAGAGTAGAGTCTATAATGCAGACGTTCATAGATGAAGACACAGGACAGCCGATAATGAAGAAAACATTTGCATGACAGTGAAAAATCTCTGAAGTGGCACCGAAACCGAATTAGGAAGGTGGAGCCATAGAAGATGTCTATATCGTAGTAGAAATACGTTTGAGCAGGCCTTTACGAAAATGGAGAATTCAGGAATTGTTATACACCACATTACGTAGACCACGCTGCTTCTCATTCAGAATACATCGCAAATACAGGGCCACAGCTGGTTGTGGAGGGTGCCGGTGAGGGTACAATTATTTGGGCCTTTCGAACAAGCGCCTACTCTTCCTGGTCTCGCCCAGGAATCCTTCATCACTTTCATCAACGTCGTCGGACAGTGTGTGGGCTCGCTTCCGACTAGGAGCGCGCTGCTGCAACCAAGGCGGCTTCAGATCAGAGACAACGGCGGTGGACTGGTCAGTGGAGGTAGCAGCAGAGGGTATAGCCTCCGTTTCGTGGATGCCTTGGGGAGCCTGGCGGTGGGTGGAAGAGTGGGTGAAAGAAGGCCCCGCGACGTCGGAGGCGACAGCCGCAGAGAGGTTGCTAGAAATGACGGCAGAGGGTATAATGTTGAGGTGTGGTTGGAAGGAAAAGGGCCCTGCGGCCTCGGAGTCGACGGCCAGAAGGAGGTTGCTGGAGGTGGCAGCAGAGGGTAAAATGACAAGGTGTGATTGGACGGAAGAAGTTTCTGCGACATCGGAGGAGGAGGAGTAGGCGGCATCCTCCCGATTGCAGTGACCAGGATGAGCGGGACAGCGGAATGGGTTCTCCGAAACAATTGAGTCCTGCATTGGCCATTAGCCCTCGCCCTACGTGTCTATGCAGATTGGATTGTACTGACCAAGTTTAATTATGATGGAAGCCCGCACCATCTTCTCGACATTGAGCGCCCTGCCGACAGCAGCAGCGAAGGCGTTGGTATTGTAGAATGCGAACTGTTGGAACGGCAGCGGAAGCACGCCGACATGTTGAAAATCGATCATCCAGACGCGATGGTCTGCATCGACGAGGAAGTTATCCTTCTTGATGTCGGAATGATAAATCACCCGCGGCGTCGACTCGAAACTGATAGGCGATAGCCTACCGGCGGGAGGGGTGCGCGAAAGAGCCTGTAGGAGAAAGGGTATTGGATGAGAGATGAAGGGAGTCGATATAAAATCATACCGTATTGACGAATGCCTGAAGCGCCTGTGTATGAGCAAAGACATACGGCGCCCGGTAATCATTGAAGAAGCTGTGCCGAGCGGGACTACCCTCCGCATACCGTCAAACGCGAAAGAGGGAGGCTGCTGGGTGATAAGCCAACGAACGGCAGAAGCGGCGAAGGCAACAGCTTCCGAGGAATCGACAGTCTCGAGAGTATGGCTCCATGACCAGAAAGCAGGGCCCTCTGGGGTCGCTGAAGACGTGGTAGACCGTGGTGCCGAGCCGTCCTGCTGGGCGAGGTTGTGGATGTAGATCTGGGTCTTGGCCTCAGCGGAAATGTCGTCTTCGTCACCGTACTTGACAAAGTAAGCTGGTTCGCATGCGGTACTGGTGTAGCCAATGCTTGTCAACCTTGGACAAATTTGTTTCAAAGAAGTCGAGAACCTTCTGGCGAAGCGATTGGGACGACTGCACGACTGCAGCGAAAGGTAGGTTAAGCTGATAATATCGACACTGAGGGAGGCGCTATTAGTCGTTGATTATGAGTCTCTTCATCTGAGCCTGAAGCGGAGCAAAGTGGTGTAAGCTGAAGATGAGCTCGTTAGACAATCCAATTTGTTTCGACACGTAGGGCGAGAGCTAATGCAAATGGCCAGTGAACTGGTGACCGCTCGGCGGAGAAAACAAAACAGAGGTACTTAGGGAGTCGAACTTGTCGTTCGACGGCGTTCCGCCAAGTTCCGTCAACCGACGGATCACGGAATATGTATCCGGCCCGGCGGCATCTGGGTAATCCTGAGCCCGTGGTTGGCCTGTGCCTGCCACTGACCTGCCTTGCAGTGTTCTCTCAAGACTTACGACCCCTTGCTTTGCATTACTATTCTCTTTGACGTTGTCTCAATATGCTCTCTGGAAAGGATGTCGCCCAACACAACACGCGGGAAAGTTGCTGGATCATTGTACATGGTCAGTCTAATCCCCGCATTGGATTTGGTTCATGACATCTCAAGGACGCGGACGAAAGGACATGTCTATGATGTTACGGAGTTCTTGGATGGTGAGTAGCCTAAGTTTTGCTGTAGAACGGTCCCAGTGACTCTATTCCCCATTCCAGACCATCCAGGCATGTATTATACTTTCGGGCGTAGCGCAGGCGCTCAATGCAGTATTTCTAGGCGGGAGCAAGATTATTTTGAAGTATGGTGGCAAGGATGCGACGTGCGTAATCAGAACACAACCTTACTCTCGCGTTAAAGCCAAAACAGACAGGAGTACGATCCCATTCACCCGCCAGATGCAATTACCACCAACCTCCCTCCGGAGAAGCAGTACGCTTGATTTCCCCATACACCAAGACCTTTCCATTCAATCTCTTCAGTTTGGGGCCCGTTGCACTGGATACAGTGCAGAAAGTGGAGATCGTTATCACGGACGAGGAGAAGGCGCGTCGAGCACGTGTGGCTGCAAGACCACCTTTAGATGAAATACTCAACTTGCATGACTTCGAGGTGCGTTTAGCCGTGGTGCTTACGGAGTGCTAAGTCTCATACGCAACAGGCAATTGCGCGACAAGTTATGCCTGAGAAGGCTTGGGCCTACTATTCATCTGCAGCAGATGATGAAATTACGAACAGAGAAAACCATGCAGCCTATCACAGGTCTGTAATGCTTCCACCATTACCGGAATTCTCATGAAGGATGCACGTCTACAGAATATGGTTCAGGCCGCGAGTGTTGCGCGACGTTACGAAGGTCGACTGGTCGACAACAATCCTAGGGCACAAGTCAAGTATGCCCTTGTATATCGTGCGCTCGCCCTAAGACCATTATATGGTGTAAACTGACGATTCTGAATCTAGACTGCTACCGCTCTTGGGAAGCTTGGACACCCTGAGGGCGAAAAGATCCTCACAAAAGCGGCCGCCAAACACGGCGTAATTCAAATGGTGAGCAATCATCAAGTTGTATTAGCCTTGACCATGTCCTCACATCCAATAGATACCCACTCTAGCTTCTTGCTCTTTTGACGAGCTCATAGATGCGGCCGAGCCCGGACAGGTCCAGTTCTTCCAACTGTTAGTAAGACCCTTGTGTTTCGCAATAAGCCAGGCATTGAATAACGCCATCCCTTTTCTTGGTATTTCCAATTCAGATACGTCAACAAAGATAGAAACGTCACCAAGCGTCTGGTACAACATGCCGAGAAGCGTGGAATCACAGGTCTCTTCATCACTGTAGATGCACCACAACTAGGTCGACGCGAGAAAGACATGCGCATGAAGTTTGAGGCGGAAGACCCGTCGGAGGTTAAGCAAACCGGAGCCAAAGGGGTCGATCGCTCGCAAGGTGCCGCAAGAGCCATTAGCGTGCGCCCTCTGACCTTCTATTAGACTCCCTCCCTAATCAACCAGGGCCTTTTTGTTAGTCCTTCATTGACCCAGGTTTGAACTGGAACGACTTGAAGTGGTTCAAGAGCATTACGGACAGTGAGCCATTTTCTCAATGATTCTTTATGTGTTCACTCATCCCGCCCCTCAGTGACTCTGATCCTGAAAGGCGTCCAGTGCTGGGAGGTTGGTCCTTCCCATTCACACGCTCTTCCCTGATGCACAAGTTTACCTTCGTTTAGGACGCACTTGAAGCATACGACCTCAACCTCGCTGGTGTCGTCCTTTCGAACCACGGTGGCCGTCAACTCGACTTCGCCCGCTCCGGTATCGAAGTTCTCGTCGAAGTCGTCGAGAAGCTGAAAGAGAAGCGCGGCGTCACTTTCCCAAACGAGAAGTTCCAGCTCTTCGTGGACGGAGGCGTGCGGAGAGCGACGGACATTCTAAAGGCTGTTGCCCTAGGTGCCACTGCTGTTGGTGTGGGGCGGCCTTTCCTCTACGCTTACTCGTCTTATGGTCCCGAGGGGATGGATAAGGCCCTACAGATTCTGCATGTGCGTTGCTTTCAGCTTATCTCCTCCCACACAAAGTCCTTATTTCCCAAACCGCGCAGGATGAATTTGAAATGAATTTGCGCCTTCTTGGTGCACCCACCATCAAGGACGTCGTCCCGTCCATGGTCGATGCTTCCAACATCCATACCCATATTGTCTCCGTACCCGGCGATCGGCTTTACGATTCCAACTGTACGCTCATCTCTCTCGTTCTTCTTCTTATGCTGGAGTCTGACAACATGCACTTTGTAGACGAGAGCATGCAGCATGCCGCGTTGCGGGATGTTAAACCCAAGCTATAAATGCCACCTAGCCAGACAGGCTACTTGAATAAAATCTTGGGATATAGGCATTTGTATACCAATAGTATGTATGTATCTGGGTGGTGGGGAGGCCGAGAGAGACTTATATACAACTCCGAGAGTGTCAGAATGGGTTTTTATGTGCCAGGCGGCCTCTTGAACGTGACGTGCTTGTTTTTCTTGCCTGCTGTCTTGAAGAACCCTGAATATGCCCACTGGTTTGTGGTCAGCCAGACCCCACTTGGGTGACAAGATGTAGTACTGACGTTGAGGTATCCGCCATCGCCCTCATTCCAAATCTCGCCCTCGCGGCCGTAGTATATCTCATACCCTACGGTTTTCTTGAAACTGACCGCGAACTCCTTGTGTTCATGGCCCCAGTCCTTGTTCCTCTCGCCCGCCCACTTTGTGCGGTGTTTTGGGTGACACGCGACCCAGTTGAACTCGGGCCTATTGCGCCGACCCTCTTCCACGACGTGCTTTGTGAACTGACCACGGGCCTGGCCACATATGTCAGCAAGTGGAAGATGAAAAAAGAGAAACGTTACGTACCAGCTTGTCTTTCTCAATCTTCGCCTTGACTAACTTTACGATCTTGGTAATAAGCTTCACTGCCACGCGGAGGACCGCGGTCACCGCACGCTTGTCTACCTCTGTCGATAGTTCACTGCCGACGCCGCGGTCAACGACAGCCACGGATCGCCCGAAGGCAAACCCGAACTTGGGGTCGATAGATAAACCCTCAAAGGGGTTGTCTGGGTTTGGGGCTGCGTGTACGGTGAACGACTGGGTGCTATTGTTGTGGACATCGGAGGCAGAGGCGAGGGGAAGGTGAGAGACGGCGGCGAGGCTTGTGCACGCTACTAGTAGAGCCCAGAGCGAAATCGAGGAACGGAGAAGCATCGCGAACTAGAACGACCAGCGGCTAGATTTGGATGGACGGGACTGAAAGACCAGCTTAGAGTGGGGAACATCGCCCGTTAGCAATGGATACTTATGTATGCATCAAGGAGGAGCGGCAGTTCTATGATCCTTGCAAGAACTCCGATCTGCCTGGCCAATTGCTAATTATGTTGAGATCAGGCAGTGGCAGTGTCAGCGCCAGCGCCCGCCAACGCCACAACTGTCAGATACACATGTAACGAACTGAGCTCAGAAAACAAGTGCGGGCATGTGCGCGCAAGTGCAAATGTCAACGTGATTTCAATGGAGTTTTCATAAAACCGTGATCCTGTTCGCAAGCACTCCTCCCGCGCGTTATAATACGAACCTGCATGACTGCCTGCCATTCAGACTCCAGTAAACCCGCCCAGCATCGAATAAAGCAACAGTAGCGGAAGCTAACATCTCATAGAAGCTCCTCGTGCACATTATAATATCTGATATAGATCAGTTACGATGATTAGATACCCGGCTCAATCCACCAGAAGGCTCACCTAATAATTTTGCCAACTTCATGACACGTCCCCTCACCGCCCTCGCCCCATTTCACGACCCACCGGCCGAGGACATTGCCATCCTTGTCCGTGGTCTCAGCGACGGTCTCCTCCTGGCCGGGCTCCACGGTTTTGTCGTTGGGTAGCACAACGGTGTCAGCGAGCTCCCATTTCGCGAAGGCGCGCTTCGTCTCGAGGAGGAATGTCGGGTCATAGACCTTGGAAAGTACAAAAGTTCACATCATGTCGCCATAAGAAGCACGGAAATGATCGCACCCTGGTAATCCGTGGCCGCAGGAGCAGAGTAAGTGTCGTCAGCTCAATACCCTCCGCGCCGCCGTTCTCCTCCGGAGTTAAATGCCTCAACGTGGTGACATATGGCTGTCCACACCAGCCGACGAGCCCCGTGCTGATGCCGGAGGTGCCTATGGCGATCGAAGCCAGGGCAATGCGCGCGGACATGGGCAGGTTGGATTCGACGATGAACATGAAGGGCGCGAGCGTGCAGGAGAGCGTGAAGGACGAAATAGAGAAAATTTTGAGACGGCGGAAAGTTTGTGCTAGGGGCCCAATGTACGGCGACTTTTCTTGAGCCTGCACGGGAGATTCCAAGGGTTTCTGCTGTTCATTGCGAAGAGAAGATGATGTGGAGAGAAATCGGGATTGTGCGGCGACACATAGTGACCCTTGTGGGCGGAGAGAAAGGGCAATGCTGGCGCAGATGAGAGGGCGGTGGACGCGGAAAGACTTGGCCGCGAGCACTGGGGGGCGTGTTCGGAGGAGACCCTGGCGAAACATGGCGGGACGGAATAGACAGTATGAACACGTGTTGTACTTTGTCGCGTCGTTTTGTCCCACCATCATGGACCCGCCCATATACTACTCCAAAACTGAATTCATTGAGACTGTACGCGTTTCTCACCGACTTTTACCTCCTGGGTATGAACATTGCACCTTAGGACACAGGGAACAAGGTTTCGCGGCGAGCGACCATTGCAGGGCCACAGAACATCATCCTGGGTGGCAAGACCATCATCTCCAGCGGCGCGATCATCCGCGGCGACCTCAGGCGTACGGGACCCGGCCATGCGGTGGTCATCTCGCTGGGTCGGTACTGCTTGGTAGGCGAGG
Organism: Asterophora parasitica; assembly: GCA_018282005.1. Lineage (NCBI taxonomy): Eukaryota > Fungi > Basidiomycota > Agaricomycetes > Agaricales > Lyophyllaceae > Asterophora > Asterophora parasitica. The sequence goes on along the minus strand of JABCKV010000013.1, from coordinate 109,901 downwards.
GTTGTGTCATGCGGCGAGTAATTTGATCGTGGACTCGGACGAGAGGCTGATGACTATGAATGCAGACCGCCGTACAAAACCTATCGCGGCAACTTCAACTACTATCCCATGAAGATCGGGGACCACGTCCATATCGGCGCAAACAGCGTTGTCGAGGCTGCCACCATTGGAAATCACGTCGAGATCGGAAAGAACTGTGTCATCGTGCGTCCCTGGCCTTCTTCCTCATTCCTCATCTACGACGCGACTGGGACAGGGGAAATTTACAATCATCAAAGACTGCGCGAAGATTGCGGACAACACGATTGTCCCTCCAAATACCGTCATACCAGCGCTGTCACTATTTGCTGGGTCCCCAGGTATGTCCCGCCAATATCTCCATCACATAGTGTCTCCTGGCTGATTGCGTGCATAGGACGGTTCGTGGAAGACCTCCCTGAATCGACGCAGGAGATTGTCGAGGCGCAGACGAAACAATTTTACACACGCTTCCAGCCCTTGGACCGATGAAGCACGCGTTGGTCACTGGTCAGACCTTGAATTGAACGTTACAGCCTGCCATGACCTTTCATGGTGCGTTCTCAGTCCATATTTCGACGAGGATTTGCGGCTTATCTAGTACACACTTAGATTAGATATACCACAGGCAGGCACCTGCCCACTGCCTCCCAGCCATACAATATACCCAGATGCATCGCTCCACTCTCCGCGCTTGTCGACTCTATCGCAAAGTTGCTTTTTAATGAAATATCCGTGATCGTTGCGGTGATTTTCACTGACTCTTGATCCTATGCAGCTTTCTTACTTCGCACCTCAAACAAACGCGACGCAGGCTAACCATACGTCAGATGTAAGTGAGGCATCTGGGGGCAAGAAATATCTGCTAAAAGCTGGTGGTGCACGGTATTTGAGTGTTGAATGTTGAGAGCCATCCCCTTTCGCCGACGCTGTCGGGAGGACGCTGCACTTGACAGACGTCTCATAGCTTCGAACGCTCTGTTGCGCATCCGTACATTGCACATTGGCCCCAAGCATAAGAGTCAAAGAGTTCACGCGCGTTATCGGAAAAAATAAATAAAGATTCAAGATCAAGGTCGTATCTGATCGTTATATGGGAGTCTAGAGAAAAGACGGACGAGAATAGTAATGTTTACATACAGAACAAGAAACCCAACATAGATTGTCGCGCCAGGTGGGACGGACGCCGGTTGGTGCGAGAAGCCAGAGCGGAGAAAAGATCGCCGGAGGACCGCCCGATCCATTGCGAGTCCAGATCCCAGTCGAGCGTCGCGGGCATAACTGTGCGCAGGAGGGCGCACGCCTGTGGGTGTCAGTCACGGAAAAGGTTGTCACGCCAGTCGATGTGAGAGGCCAGAGCTGAGAAAAGATCGCCGGAGGACCGCCCGATCCAATACGTCGCACAAGTCCAAGTCCTAGTCGAGCTTCGTGGGTATATAGTGAGTGGGTGGTTGAGGTAGAGACACAAAGGGGAGCATTCGATGGCCAATCGGATGCCAGAGAAAAGGAAGAACCGGTCGGTTGTGAGTGCGAGGTGCGTCAAGGTGATGCGTCGCGGGTATAATGAAGTGAAGGCGTCAGTGTCGAAATCCACAAATTCGCCGCCCGATGTTAAGACCAGCTTGGCGAACACCTAGGAGCCCAGAGAAGAGAAATGGTGCCGAACGGTGGACGACTCGTCAGCCTCCAGTCGCGACTTCTGCGGCACATAGGTGGTGGTGGGTTCTTCGTGGGCTAGGTGGTAAGGTCAGCCTCAAGAGTTAGACGATGACAGTGGACGCACGAATTCGATAGTACAAATACAATCTTGATCCTACAACGCCAAAGGAGAGTCAGTGACGGGCGATGAGGGAAGGCGATGTGGAAGACGAACCTGTCAAGATATTCGATACAGATACAGTCGAGGACGACGACCAGCGACGACGGCGACGAGAACGGATGAACCCCAGGCAGCTTCCAGAAGACTTAGTACCCGTCGAACATGAGCGTAGCATCCGCGCCCCATAGTAGAGAAGAGCGCGGGTAGTTGAGGAGAGGATGGTGGTTGGGAGGAAAGAAGGGAATTAGGTCTCGAGGAAACTGAGCCGCTATTTATGTGAAGTTCTGGTCAGTGGCTGACCAGACTCCTCCGAAGGTTTGCGGCGGGGGTTTCCCTTGCCAACATTCGACATTGTGCTTTTCCAGCGATTTGCAACGCTTGAGAGAGATGAGAGCGTTCTAGATGGACGCTGCGGTGACTTGTGAAGATTCCGTGTTGCGGCGCGGTTCAAGCTTAAGCTCAGTATTTGGTGGCTGATCTACAAACCAATTGCAACATGTCCACTATCGAAGCTGGGATCCCGCAAGCGAGGCCTCAAGCTCAAGCCACACACGCGATCCATTCAAAGTAGCATTCAAATCTAAGGCTGGAGGCAACTTTACTTACTTACTAGCACTAGCCAGGCTTGATACTTTCATTGCTATAGCCTGAGCATCCTGCATTCTTCAACCGAACAAGACCTCAAATCAACCAAGAGCCCTATTCCCTTGCAAGCATGTACTCAGCTGCGCCAATATTTGCGCGCGAATAACGAAGCGACGCGACGCCATCCCGTGACTTCTGTTCAGTCGCGCCAACATTCATGGTTGCGCAGTAAAACCACCCAGTTCGCTCCCAATCTCTCCCCTAACCACCATGGCTTCCCGCAGAAAGCCAGTTCCACGCGTTACATCGCCACCCACCGAGCACCAGCCAGCGGACCCCAATATCAGGCGATACAGCCTCACCGATGGGCCAGTTTTACGCTCGTCCGAGCCCTATGGCAACATCAGCAATGCAGTGGACCAGTTGGTGCAGGAAACACGTCTCTTGCACTCCCAAGACCCGTCTTCGTCGCGTCCAACGTCGGCCAGCAGCGATGGTTATGCACCAGAGCCCCGAGGATTTACGGCTTCGCAGCCTCTCCTGAATGCGCATGGTGCTTCTTCGTCGCGTCCGACATCAGAAATTGGAACGAGTAGCGAGGTAGACATCTCGTCAGAGCAGCAGTTCAGGCGGTACCAGCCAGGCCAGTATCTCGCACCTATAATGACTGGCGAAACCTTGCAACTAGATGACCAAGAGAGCTTCACACCAACCGAGGAGAACCCATTCCATTCACAGACGCATTTGACCTCGCATTCCTACTACCATGACCAGGACTATCGCCCGTCTTCAGCATACTCCGGATCGTACGTCTCCTACGAGGGCGAAACACTACCCGCCGGCACCGAGCACCACGACTCCTCCTACCATTCCGATACCGAAGCATACACATCAGGCAACAACTCTTGGGCCGCGGGTGCATCATGGCGCGTTCCACCGCGATCTCGGTCTCCGACTCCTGCAGTCGATGACGAGGATTACTACGTCGTTGGCAACGACAGTGTGCACTACACCGGCGCCGACTACCGCGACCCCGAGAAGGCTTTACTCAGTAACATTGTGTACGACCCCGACCCGGAGACGCCCACCTCTACACTTGAATCGCTGCCTGAGACGCCGCTGGAAACGCGGCACTTTGGTCCTGCGCCCTCCGGCCGCATTGTGCGGCGTAACAAGACGCGCCGTCGTGTGCAGCTGACGAATGGGAACCTCGTCGTGGACCTTCCGGTTCCACCGAAGCTCGTACTTCCTAGGCGTGGCGAGCCCGAGACAACGAAAACGCGGTACACGGCGGTGACTTGCGATCCGGACGACTTTGAGAAGCGGGGCTTCTTCCTCAGGCAGAATGAGGTCGGGCGGAGGACGGAGCTGTTCATTGTGATCACGATGTATAATGTGAGTAGATTGCACAGACACCTTGCGAAAGCTGACGACACGGGTGCATAGGAGGACGAGGTGCTATTTTGCAGAACTATGTATGGCGTCATGCGGAACATCGCGCATCTGTGCACGCGGAAAAATTCGCAAACCTGGGGGCCTAACGCATGGCAAAAAGCACGTCTACCCTCTCCTCCCTCCTTCGTCATGCTCACCTCCCACAGGTTGTAGTCTGCATTGTGGCGGACGGGCGCAAGAAAGTGCATCCGCGTGTGCTTGACTGCCTTACGCTCCTCGGCATCTACCAACCCGGCGACCACATGAAGAACATGGTGAACAACAAAGAAGTCACAGCGCATCTCTTCGAGTACACCACCACCTTTGCCTTGGACCCGAATCTACATTTCAAGTACCCGGACAAGGGGATTGTGCCGACGCAGATCATATTTTGCATGAAGGAGAAGAATCAGAAGAAGATCAATAGCCACCGGTGGTTCTTCAATGCATTTGCGCCGATGCTGCAGCCAAACGTGTGTGTGCTGTTGGACGTTGGGACAAGACCGGGAAACAACAGCATATACAAACTATGGAAGGCCTTTGATGTGAATTCGAGCGTCGGCGGTGCGTGTGGAGAGATCTCCACCTACAAGGGCAAGAACTGGTCACTTCTCCTGAACCCACTCGGTACGCTATGCCCTCTCTTCCCCAGCGCGCAAGACGGATCGAAAGCTGATGGTACTTGTTTTGGTTAGTGGCGGCACAGAATTTCGAGTACAAGATCAGCGGTATTCTGGACAAGACAACTGAGTCGATGTTCGGGTACATTAGCGTCTTGGTGAACTTTCTTTTCCTTTACGTCTTGGGGTGTTTTTAATTCCTCGATCTTTTCTGGAGTAGCCCGGCGCATTTTCAGCGTATAGATACATTGCGCTCCAAAACGACGAGAGGGGTGTCGGGCCTTTGGCATCATACTTCAAGGGGGAGGTGTTACATGGCCGTGATACAGATATCTTTACCTCTAACATGTGTATGTTTCTTTTTGTGTTTTGTTGTAGGCATCCCCTCACGTCGTCACGCCCCCTTTCATTAGACCTCGCCGAGGACGTACGTTCTTCTACTCTTCCCATTCTACATGCTGAGATATCACACACAGCGGATCCTCTGCTTCGAGCTCGTGTCAAAGGCAAACTCCAACTGGGTCCTCAAATACGTCAAAGGCGCAATCGGCGAGACTGACGTCCCGGAAGCGCTCCCAGAATTCATCAGCCAGCGCCGGCGGTGGCTCAACGGTTCTTTTTTCGCTGCGACGTACGCCATTGCGCACGTCGGGCAGATCCTCCGTTCTGGTCATAGCGTGGCACGCAAGGTCGTGTTGATGATCGAGACGGTGTATAATATTATCAACTTGATTTTTTCGTGGTTTAGTATCGTGAGTGCGCCTTCTGTCTTTTGTTCCTTCGCTTGCGCTGACACGGAACCGGGGTGTAGGGCAACTTTTATTTGTTTTTTGTGAGTATTGATGCTTTCTTTGGCATTCTGGATAATGACGAGGCATCGTAATCTAGGTGGTCTTGACATCGTCCTTGGAAGACCCGTCGTTTGGGATGACTGGAATCCGATATTTCAACACTCTCGTTCAGGTGCCTAAACAAGATCCCAACACACCTGTGCATTTTCACTGACGCCTCAGCGCCGCTACAGTATGTCATGGGCTCCATGATCGTTGCTTGCTTCCTTTTCTCGATGGGCAACAAACCACATGTGTACGTTCATTGTTTCCTGAGATTGTTCGCCCCGAGAGCGCAGCGCTCATCGATGTTCACAGGTCACAATGGAAGTACAAAACCACTGCGATACTCTTCAGTGTCCTCATGGTCTACCTGCTCGCTGCGTCTGTCAAGTGTGCCATACAGGCCGCGCAGCAAGGCGGCTCCGCTAACTCGATCATGCTGTTCAGTATCGTCATCACCTATGGATGTGCGTGTATGTGGCTCCTTAATCGGAGCATTGACTGACGTGCATGCGGAATAGTCTACCTGTTTGCGAGCATCCTTGCGTTTGACCCGTTCCACATGATCACCAGCTTCGCGCCATATATCCTGCTCTCACCGACATACATCAACATCCTCAACATGTAAGTACGTCCATTCTTGGTCACCCTTCCTTTCTTGACCTCGCCTTGGCTGTAGCTACGCATTTTCCAACCTCGACGACGTTAGTGCATCCATACTTACTCACTGTATTCATCTTCCTTATTTCTTGTTTATATCACCAGATTTCATGGGGCACGAAACAAGACAGTGCCCCCGAGACGGATCTCGGCGCTGTTATCCAGGACAGCCAGTCCAATGTAGATGTCGACATGCCCGCTGAGGCTGCGGATGTGAACAGCATCTACGAAGAGGCGCTCACGAACCTGCGTACGCGCAAGCCGGCAATGAAAAAGGGCGCTGGGAGTGCGCAGGCGATGGCGGAGAAGGAGCAAGCTGCAAAGGATTATTATGCCAATGTTAGAACTAATGTGAGCGAGCAGTCTACATTTGTTCTTTTCCATTGTTGACCCTTTGCGTGTCGCAGGTGTTATTGTCGTGGGTTTTGTCGAATGTATGTCCATGTCCTCCAGCTTAATACTTATCATATAAGCGTCATTCCTGACTATGCCATTGTAGGGCCTTTTGTTGGTGGGCATATTGAGTGGCGCAAAGCCATCTGGAACCTTCGCTGAAGATGAAGGCACAAGCCGGACAAAAACATACCTTATATTTATCCTCGCATTTACTGCGATAACGAACATTGTCGTATGTACCCGTTCTTTCTTTGAGATCGATGACTGAAATAACTTCTAGCGGTTCCTGGGCTCAACACTATACCTCATCACACGATTGATCATGGGATAACGCATTGTATCATTATGTGTAATATAGCTAGACTGCATTTGCTATCTATCGACGACGTTATCGACGAGAATGCAGTTCTGGACCTTAGAAGGGTGAGAACCGCCTAAAGCCTCTCGTCTCTTTTTGTGAAGTTCAACTTTGTCCGCATCAGCTCCTTTCGCCGCCATTGCTGATGAAATTACATCAGTCATGCAGTCGTCCGAGTCATTTCGGAAAAAGGTCGTCGACTACTTTAAAATCCGGCAGCTGCAGACATGTGACGGCACTAACCACTTTATCTTCCATCTGCCAGGTGCACCAGCTTATGTTGTGAAGTACGGCAATAAGGAGGACGTTCTTGGCGAGACCACATCTACGTTCACAACCTTGCCCAGCAGAGGATGACTCGGCACCCGGTATCCCCAAGGTCTACGACGTCTTTAACGACTCTTGGCGATACTTTTCTGTCACTGGCATGGAGTACGTAGAAGGCCAATATCTTGAGACTGTTGATCCCTCGGAAGCCGTTGCCCTCGCCGCCTCTGCCGTTGGTTGGCTTGTCAGCCAGCAGCCTCCCTCGTTCGCGCACCCCTCCTGCTGGTAAGCTTTCGCCTATTAGTTTCGAGTCGGCGCCTTCGGTGATTTATCATACCAACATCACGAAGAAAAACTTCATCGTCGATGCAGACAATCGCGTTTGGATGGTCGACTTTCAGTTCGTCGGCGTGCTACCGCTGCCGTTCCAGCACTCCGCATTCAGTACCAGCGCCTTCGCTGCTGCCGTCGGCAGGGCGCTTAATGTAGAGATAGACGAGCATGCCTTGAAGAAGATGGGGCGGGCCGCAGCCAAAACTGTACAATCTGGCGGAAGGCTTGGTCAGTACGATTCAACTTGTATCGAGTCTCCAAGTATGGCGAGGGCTGGCCAACGCAGGAGCCAACGGTTTCGGTGAGCCGTAACCACCCCCCGCTCTGTCTGGTCGACATGGGGTTCGGTCGACACCAGTCGCGATGGGGGACGGAGCTCAATAGTCGAAGGAGGAGGGGGACCGGCGTGCCCGTAGAGATTCACAATAGCTGACTGGTAAGTGAAGTTAGTTCGAATATATTTAAACAGATTTCCTCCTATTTCTACCTATGTGTACCTCATCCTTAATGCCTTTGCTATCGACTATAATGCAGAAATGTATACCACACTGGTCAGGTATCGTTAAATATTACATTACAATGACCTTCGCATATTCCACGTCTCCATATTACGAAAACAGATAATCATAGAACGACTGTTGTTGGGCCAACGGGAGAGTCGAGGAACTCAAACTAGGTGAATCATAGCGAAGAGGTCCCCGACGGAAGGGCCTCCTGGCCGGGGAGCGGGAAGGAGAAGACGCTGCTCTGACCTGGGGCCATGCACGCCGGCGTATGGACGCTTGCTGGCGGAGATACAAGTTCGCTTTCGGCGTGGCATCTAGGTCTGTATCCGCAGGTCCGAGCGACAACGCATCGACCTCCGCCATGAGCTCAGCGTCACTGCACGATGCGTCGCCCTCCACATCGCTATCCTCAATAAGGGACCAAGCATCCGCGTCGACGTGAGAGACGGGTAGAATGATAGGTGAGGAGTTTGCAGATGAGAAGTCTTCCGAGATGGCGGGGAGGTGTGCAGAGGGTTGCGCGGATGATGGCTCCTCAAGGTCAGAGTCAGTCTCGAGTCCACCGCGTTCAGACTCGGAATCGGGGTGGGAGGAGTAGTCGATATCTGTCACTGGAGGTGTGTCCAATGCGCCTGGGGCACGGTGGTCTGGTCGAGTGACGTTCGGACGCAAGAGATATGTGAGGCGCCGTCCGGATAGCTCTTTACCTTCGGGTTGCACCGTTAGTGGGGAAGTAAATCCAGTGAACTAGATAGACTTACTAAAGCTGACAATCTCATGATAACGAGCGCAGCAGTGCACAACGTAGCGGGCGAATGCGTCGTCCTCGATGTACCAAACGAGCTGCAGAGGGGTTCGGGAAAGTTGGAATATAGTCCCAGTGTCACCGACAGGAACTCCAGATCCTGCGAGGTCCTCTGCCTCGTGCGCATCGGGATTGAGAACGATTCCACCTGCATCGAGCCAGTTCACGATCTCATACTCGACGTCCCTGACTAGGAGCTCTGCACGGAACCCGCACTTGCGCAAGCCCTTGCGCATACCCTTCAGACTGAGGGAGAAACGACCAGCATTGGCAGAGGTCGGGTCTCGCTCAGGGATCGTGGTCGCAGGAACCTTGGCGGTCCGGGGAAGATATGGAGGCAGTGGTTCCGGGAACGTCGCTCGGGCCTGGGGAGTAGGGAGGATGTAGTCCCGCTTCGTCGCTGTGACGATATGGGGGTTGCCCGTGAAACGCGCTGCAAAGCGTCAGAGCATGAGCGCCCCCGGATACAAAGCTCACAAACCATTGTCCTTGCGCCGTAGCCACCGCTTCCCTTCATGCTCCCGCTTGAGCTTCTTGATTGCTGCTGGGACCGCCTGAGGCTGCTGCTGCGATTGGAGATGTGCAAATCTGCTGGACATTCCCGGATTCCAGAGAATAGCAGGGAACGAAAGAGGGGGGGTGACCTCAGCCATGATAGGCAAGTGTGTCTGTGGTGGTTGAGGACAACGGAGTCAGAGTGAAGTGACAGGTCGGGTTCCGAGCATCTTATCTTATCAAGTTATCAAGTCTATACGCCGTATATTGTGACGGTGTATTCTACAAGAAATTACGATTAGTCTAGTGATTCAATACGCAGTATGGGAGAACTATGGTACTCGAGGCGCTCAAAAAATACAGCCGGTGCATATGCGTCGAGACTTGTAATGAGTTGAGTAATTTGAGCTGGCAGACGGGAACATGCTTCAGGGCTACGAGAGAAGGCCTTTCCGCTCGAGCTCGCCCACATGCTTCGCGAAGGCGTCGTATAGGATACTGACACTAGTCTGTCGGATGGGCCCATTGTGCATGGCCAGCGGCCGCGCGACATCCATCTCGAAGACAGTCGGCCGGCGCCAAACGATGAGATCCTGTGGTCGGTTACATGCCGACTCAGGGTATCCAGGCAGTGGGTCGAAATTCGGGACCAACAACTCATCCTCGTCTTGCTCATCTGGCTTCTCCTTCGGTATCTGCCTTTTGCGAGGTAAAGCGTACGGCGTGGAGGACCGGGAGGGGGTGAGCGCAGGGATGAAGGGACAGATTCGGTTGCGTGTGGTGCAGGGGGAAGCGGTGACAAGTACGCAACCTGGCTTTGGATTTGCAGGGAGCTCTGGTGGCGGTGGTATGGCTGCAGATGGGTAAAAGGGTCCCCAAGACGGCCGTAGGATTTCTGAGGGCAATTCAACCACTTTTCCATTCAGATGGGAGTGTTCGTCCTGGAAATGCTTGAGAATAGTTGACGACCGAAGAACAGCTGAGGGTCGGCAGCCTTTCATTGCGAGAGTAGTTCAGCTCCTCACGCGGTAACGATAAAAACGCGACAAACACCTTGTATAGGGCACGAAATGTTGATCCGCGAGAGATGGGACGTCTCGATATGATGTTTGAGTGCCTCGACGGATGTCTGAACAGGGCCACTGCACCTGGGCAACCTGCACATGACATGTTTCTGGATATCCACAGGTCAGCCTGCAATGTACAAGCGAAAACCAGGGTGTACACACCTCCTTCTTGGACTTCATGGCAGATACATGGAGGAGGTGCTGATTATAGTGCTAGAATACCAGAGATGGACATGGTGAGCAAAACTCGGAGAATGTGTTTGGCAGAAATCAAACACACCTGCCTCAAAGATTCCCAGCAACCAACCATGGTATTACACATGTCCTTGCCACTTCTCCATTCACATTTCAGGCCAGGAACTGCTGAGTTCTGCACAAATGTGTTCTGGGCAAGCCTGACAATACTCTCTTCAGAAATCGTGATCGTGGACACTGGCATAACATGCTCTTTGTGTGCCGCAATGGGAGGTCTGAACACGCCACAAAGTCAGAATCCACTAAGAAGCGTGTATTCTATCCTGTTGGCACGCAGCGCTCAGCCCTCTCGACAACAACAAGGAAAAGAGGAACAACAAAAAATCCCTTTTTGCCAATTTAACATGGTTATGTAATGGATGCCTCTGTTATTGGCCTATACTCCAAGTCAGTTAGTTCTCTCTGAAGACAACGTCGTTCATCACTCGAAGATGAGGTCAAGCCAGCACGAACATAGTTGCTACGTGGTAATATACTACGAAGTCGCGTGTGAGATACAAAATGTCAAAAGCAAGAAGCTACAAATAGCGAAAACAGTGCAAAATGTCCGCAAAAAGCATGCGAGTGAGTGACCTGTATATACGTGGAAGGAATAAAGTCAATATGTACGAGATAAAAAGAATTGTGCTGACCAGCCATTAACTATGTAAAGAGGCACGGGTGAATGTTCCAGAATGTGTCGAAAATCCAGAGGCCCCAGCCTGGAAGCGGGTGTGCATCAACAACGCGCAGCGCGGCGAGAATAAGGGCACTGTGGGGAGACGATAGCCAGCTTCGCAGCCGTGAGTGAGTACAAGGGCGGATTATAGACGGATTAAAGTTAAGGGAGGATGAAGGGGTGAGTCCGAGAGCAGGGGGGTATAGTAAGTACAAGTCCGGCGGTATCGACGGTGTCTAGAAATACACTTGGTTGGTCCGTTTTGGTTCGGTTTTGTGAGTGGGGGAAAGGGGAAGTGTCCGTAAAAGTATCAGAAGCGATAAACTCCAATGTCTCGATGAAACAAGAACATGGAAAAGAGTCGGTCGTAAATGGGGCATGAAGGTGAAAGCAAAGGGAGGAAACGTCCAAATAATGTCCAAAGGGGGGCGAGAGTTCGTCTAATGTCCATTGACCTCGTAAAGGAGCGCCAGGCAAGATCCGACTGAAACTCCTAAGTGTCCATGGGGAGAGTCCAAAGCAAAAGAGTCCGGAGTATGTGTCCGGGGTGAGTGTCCGAGTGATATAGCAGGTGTCCGATCATAAAATAGTGTCCGAGTAGGAGATCCGCAGAAAGACCAGGAAGGGCCCGAAAATTATAGCTCGGAGAGTCTTTTCTGGACCTTGGTGGCCGCAATGGCTAACGAAATGTGGGCGTGATGAGAGCAAACAAAGGTCGAGACGGTGAAGGTACATACCAACAATCGGCAGATAAGGGCTGAGAGCCGTCATTGAGAAAAGTAGAGTAGTGCATTGGTTTCGAACGTCGGTTTCCAGAGTCCAGGCCTCCTGCGCCTCAAGTTCCATAATAAGCGTGTCTGCGGCATACGACCAGCAGGGCTGCAGTGGAGCGGTGAGCAAAACACAGAGCAAGATATAGATGGAATACGTACACCGATGATGGGATCGAGGAAAGTGAAATCCCGTTCAGTGATGTGCTTGATGACGGCGACGCACGCCCTCGCAGAGCGAGAGCACTTCTCAAACACGATGGGGTTGTCCTGCGCAAAGGGCCGATAAAGCTGAATGGACGCTGTGTGGGCGAGGGTGTGGGCGGCCAGTAGCGTGTGTTTGTCTTCTAGTGAGATGGCGTCCAGCTGGTCGAGAGGCATCAAAGTCGTAATAAATTGAGCGATCGAGGTCTCAAGTGCTCGGATATCTTCAGGGAGACTGGTCAAAGTTTGCTTCAGGCCTGAAAAAAAAAGTCAGCGCGGAATTAGAAGACGAGAAAAGGGTAGCCCACTTGGATCCCAGCTCGAGGCGAGCTGATCTGCCCGGGAGAAAAGCGCGGATGCCTTGACACGCATAGCCTGGGCCGAGAAGGAGCTATGGGACACCTCCCCATCTATGAAACCCCGTATGGTCTGGAAAGGGGGGCCGGCGTTAATGTAACCCTATGGACCCGAAAAATCAGTGTTTGGCCCAATCGATAAGGTCACCAGACTTACTGCCTCGTATTCTGCCAGATCCTGTGGCCATGGGCAGTTGATTGATTGACGAGGATCAAGTCCGTCGGGGATGATGGAGGGCTTCCGCAGTATCACAGACCAGCAGCGGTCGAGGTTGTACACCTGCCAGAAGGCGAGAATGCGCTCGCCTTCCTTGACACCGGTCCTTGACGGTTTCGTGTCATAGGAGTCTTGCAGGTCCGCAGAGTCCTGATGCGTGTTGAGGTGGAGGCCACACTGGACAGTAAGAGCTGCGGCTGCAGTTGCGTGATAGCTTCCTTCGAGGATGCGGCCATTGGCGAGAAAGTACATCGACAACAGGCATGACCCCTGGATGATGTCCACGATCTTCTCTCCATCGCGAAGACCATCTCGTAGGGCGTCGAGGGTAAGCCCGAGATAGTGATCTTCATGCTGGCAAAGGGGCTCCGGGCGGGAGATGAAACATGCCCAGAGGTACATCGCATTCATGAGGGCAGGATGGCGTTGTTCCTCGGCAGGAAGAGCAAGGGAGTCTAACACCCGTCCCATATGAATGTCAAGCCCACATTGGCGGCGATGAGGGGAGAAGATATCCAAGCTGAGAATAGGGATCAGATCAGGCAGCAGGATGGATGGGCGGTCTTACAGCATACGCGCAAGTTCTTGAGGGGGCTGGAATCGTGGCTGCTGTTCTTCGAAAAAGATGTCCGGAATGAAAGTGGAGGGCGAAGGTGAAGCGACAGGCTGCAGAGAGGTCCACGATGTGTTGGGTGACGCCGGCGAGGAATCTGGAATAGGGACAATTAGATGGGAACTTTGGGGATCAGGAGAAGAACATGCCTGAGGGAAAACTCAGAGGGGAATGAGAAGCGTACATGGAAGTACCTCCCGGGGAGCTAAAGGACGAAGACGTAGACCCAGAGCGTGAGTGGGCATGGGGATCGTACAAGACGACTGCCGGAGACACATATTCGGGATCTTCGAGTTCACGAACTCTTTGCTCGAGCCGGGCGATGTTTTCGCGGAGAAGCTGCGTTCTCGTTTTTCCCTTCCCATCGTCGTACTCACACGCGTCGCCCTTCTTGGCGCGGACACACTGCTGGCATGAAGGTTTGGACCCGTCGCATCTCTGCAAAACGCCACGTTAGCGGCGAAAAAGCGTACGGTCAGAGGCTATGCACCATCTTTCGCTTCCTATCATGACCACAGAGTGAGTGAGGTGGACGTTGACCGCGAACGGAGGCAACTAACCGGCATCGCAGACATGCTTTTCCTCTTTGAAGGGTAGTCTGGCCGTCTTGAGCTTTATTGGCCATTACGAATTTGAAACTAAATGTACTGAGAGTGAAGTGAAGCCCGAGGTGTGAGTTGACAGGGCAGTAATGGCCGGAACGCAGGACGACGGAGAAAAGAACGCAAGACTAGTAGAGAGACAAGATCACAGACACGGAACGAAGCATGAAATGAGAGGAGGATGGATGAAATTACGATCAGTCTCATATTCTTTGTTTTCCGCTGTTTAACCGGCCGTGGACCCGCGTCTTGAGGCGCCAGGTCTGCCAGGATTCCTCCTCCCGGTCCTCCTCCTCGCAATCTCACAGCGGCCATAGAATTCCGTCGATCCGGATGGTGATAATCGTCGATATATGGGCATCAGTCCCATCTAGGTCAGGATTCCTCAACAGTCACTGACACTTGCATCAAACGATCAACAAACCACATGAGATACCGACCCTCCAACTCGAGAGGCTCGTGTGCCACACGCCAAAACACCTCCTCCGGCTCCAACGCGAGCAGGTAAGTATTTTCAGGACACCTCAGCGCGCGGTTGATCGTAAGAATGGCACCGCAGTCAATCTTGATATTGATTTCATATTGATAGGCGTCATGACAGGTACGGAGGTCACCCTAACTAGTTTTACTTACCAACAAGATGACGCATGGGACGCGTTGTTCCGTTGCCACCGTTTTCCGGCAGTTAAGTAGGAGGTCCAAACAGACCTGGCTTTCTTCGGGACGGTTTGAAGGGTCGTTTGCAAGTCGTTTGCCCTAGCTCTCCTGTTTGAACTGGTCCAATTCACAGTGGTTGTTGATTCGACTTTTATGCTTCAGCTATTCTGTCTAGTACATTCGTTCAACGACCTCTGGCTAACCACCCATTCCTCGCAATGCATGTGTTTTTCCAAGGTAGCAATGAAAGAATTTGAATAACCCTAGCGGTTCCGAGTGAGGGAGTAGCGGAGTGCTCCGTAGATCCTGAGCTTAGTCTGCTATCTGCTAGTATAATACAGGCTCAACGTTGAACAGGGCTTCTCGAGCGTACATATCAACGTGAAACGTTGCGCATAATACTTCAACAGGTTTCGAATCTTCTGCGTCGCGGATTGTCGTGCACCAACATATCGCAATGTCGAGATGTACATACGCAGGCCGCAGCACTGTGGGTACGTGGAGCGTGCGTGGGGCTTGCTCGGGGTTGGACAGAGTGAGCCCACGACGCGCTCCCACATTGACAATCAGACAAAGCGAAAGTCTTTCCGAGATTTCCACAGGGTGCGCTCTCATGAAACGCTCCTAGATCGCCGAAACGTACTCCCATAGCGGCTTGGCAGGGTGACTGTGGGGTATGATAACGTCATGTAGATTCAATGTACATTGCAGGTCCCAGGAAAGTGCAAGTCATACGTAGTGATTGAAATACAAGAGAAATGAGAAGGTATAGTACATGGGCCACTGCCAATCCTAGTCCTGAGGGAGGTCCAACGTATTGCAGTTGGTGCAGTCGTAATCGGGTTGCGATGCGTGGTAAGTCGAGACGCCGACAACGGCGGAAAGGGACAATTGGAGGCCCAGATGGAGCTAGAAGGCGGCGTTCAATCACCCTCCTGTTCGTGAAGGAAATGGTTGGGCCGTCTGGTGTTGTTGGTGTTGGTGTTGTTGCTGTTGTTCGCTCAAAATCCGCCGTTCCCGGGAATGGGCCTGCCGGACGTAAGCGTATCGCTGGAAGTGGTTGAGCGACTGGAGGAAAAGCAGCCCCACCTGATCACAGGCCGTCAGAGTGGGTTACAGAAACAGAATCTAGTAGGCCGAAAGAAAGGACATACGGGATAGGCCCGCAGCTGGTTGAACAGGTCGACTGTGTATTCCCGGACGGGCTCCTTCTGGTGGAAGAGCCCAAATCCCATATGCAGAAGTCCGCCTCCATGAGGTATTAGGCATGCCAGCAGCTGGTATTGCAACGACGAGTCAGCTTCTTTCTTTGGTTTTTGACAAGGCAATTTTTTCTTGTACGACCTACCTCGACAACCTGTTCATACGTCTTGACATTTTCCGCCAATGTGCGCATAATTGACTTCGCCTCCGAGTCCGCCATCGTTCTCGCGTATCGAAGCCGGAACAGTTGGTGCAGCACATCGAATCCCTTGATCGCACTGTTTGCCTGAAACTTCGCAACATCCTGAAAATCAAGTAACCATCTGTGAGTAGGTCAATCCTTGAATACAACAGCCGGGGAAACTTATTCACCGCGACGCAGTATTGATAGCTGTTCGTTTTCCGCCAGCCCTCGATGCGCTGCGCATTTGCTGTGAGCTCCCTCATACACGTAACCTCGTCGTTGAACGCAATGCCTCCCCCAAGCTGCGGGTGGCGCCCCGGCAGCTCAGTAAACACAGATGAAGGGAACCCAATCTTTGTCGAGCCAGTGACTTCCTCCTCATACCGAGACGCCAACCGCACAAACCGAGTCACATACTCGCTGAACCGCATCCTGACAAGGCTTTCACCAAAGTGATCATCAATGGCAGATCGGATCTGGAGAGGTCCTCCGTCAGCAAAAATACCGCGGTTGGAATAAGAATATTGCAAATCACTGACATCTTCAATGAAGAGTCTGTCGGCGTTGCTGTCAGTTTTGAGGTAGTCTGGTTTGTTTTGGCTTCCGCCCACGCGCCCGGCATCTTCTTCGCTGCCTATGGATGACTCTGCTTTGAGGGTGCCGGACCGGCTGATGAGGGGTGCTGCAAAACTAGGGGTTGCAGTGACAGGATATGTGGCATGGATATCTTTAGCCACTGTGACGGTCCCTGCGCCGATCACTAGAAGCAGGTCCCATGCGCGCGATGCCTCAAAAATGGGGTTTGTTACGCCTGCAATGTAGGCCGGTCTAAAATAACAAAAAGTTCGGTCATGGAATCATAAGTTTGCAAAGATAGAGAGGCGTACACTGATTCCCACTCGTCCCTATTGTTAAGATTGGCATAGGGGAACGCGCGTTCGATGAAGCCTCTCAAGACAGCCCCACAACCAGATCCCAAGGCGCATGCTGAAAGTACGAAGCTAGAGACTTCCCCAGCTGGTCGTTTATGGCCCAGGAAAATTATTCGCTTTCCTGTGACCAGGGCGTTAAACAAGAGGATGATCGGGTGAGTTTGTGGTCCATTGGTGTGTAGGTGAGGGTGTTGGGGACCAGATACGAGCTGATGGGAGGAGAACTCTTTGATAAGAGTGATCAGGGAATACTGGAAGGCAGTCGTAAATAGAATATCTAAGAATGGAGAGAGATGAAGAAACAACGCACATCACCAACTTCTTCTGGAAAGGTCGATAGAGGCATCTTGATAGGCAGTTGGTGATCCTTGTAGGCCACAGACGTGTGATAGAAATGTGTATCTTTTGCCAACCCAGAACGTAAGTGTGGGTCGTAATAGGATGGCATCGCAGTGCGCGGAAGGTGGTCTCGGGAATGCGACTTTGAAGACATTGACGACGCGTCTGTGGATCTTCGTTTTCGCGAGGACGCTGCCATCGTGTTGCTGCCGCCCAGAGAGAGAACGCTGGATGAGTCTCCGGCATCCTTCAAGCCAAGGTCAAGACCACTCTCGTCACCAACCCAGACAGCACTCCCTCCTAGAGAGAAGGACGCATCGGAAGGCGAGTCTTGATTGGTGCCGTGGTTTGAAGAGCCGACAGCAGTGGTGCTGTCCGTGTCGGCGCGGTCTCGTCTCGGTTGCAGCTCTCGTTCGCGTATCCGATTATCGTCCTGCCGGTGGCGCGAAAGTAGCCCCTCTTCGAAGCTCGAATACGACTCCCCTGAATTAGTGGACCGATGCTGCATGATTGATTTTGCTCCTAACCCAAGATTGCTCCCATTCCAACTCGGCTGGTCGCGCGGCGCGAGATGGGCGAACTTCTCTGCAAAGATATCTTTCCTCTCCGATGACCGCATGAGAATCTTCTCGTAGCGTGTAAGAAGAGGAGCACCAGACAGATCCATCGAGTTCACGGCATCAAATAGACGAGCGAGGCAGTCTTGCGATGGATCAGAGAAGTAGTCGTCGAGAGCCATCAACAAGAAAGGCTTGAGAGAAGAGGAAAAAACGCGTTTAAGCAAGGCCGTGATGCGGGATTGGTCTCACACAGACCTTGAAAATCTGTATGAATGGATGCCTGGTGCATATCGCGAGTGCAAGGACCTTGGCACCCCTGTCAGAGAGAGGCGCAATGGCGTTATGGGCAGATCGCAAGTACGAACTGCAGCACTGACCGGTCCAGAGTCTTATCGTGCTTCGTCCGCACTAGATTCAACACACAGAGAAGGTCTGGCTTGTCCTTCGGTGAGTCGTCCTGTTCACCTGGTAGAGGTACGGCTTTCGTTTCTGGTGTTTCTAGGGCAAGCACCGGGGAGATCGTGTTAAATGGCGTCTGATTGAGGAAGAAAATCGTCCAATCGTCCAGCTGTGTCTCCGCGCCATCGGGCAACATGGACATGGCAAGAACTCTGTAGAGCATTCGTCAAGTTGATACCTCTCCGTGGGTTGATCTGAGTCGCACCCCTCATCGACGCCCAATGGTTGGGGGAATTGGTATTTCAGCTGTGCGCCCTCGAAAATGTGGAATTCTGCGAGGAGAACGAAAGAACAGTGGTTGCCATTGCTGCCCATAGCAAGACGGTCGAGTTTCTTGAGTCGAAAGCCTCAAGAATGGAGTCAGTTATGTAAGCGAGCATTTGACAATTTCAACTCTATTTTTCAAATGCTCAACAGCGTTCGAATTCTGAACGTTCAAACGTTGGACGCTGCAACATTGACAATATTCACAGCTCAAGTTGGGATGCGTGGAAGAGGAATGCTATCATTTTTGGGTGAACGATACGATCCGCATAGTAAATAGTCAAAGCCGCTAATCCCATCCGCTGGTAGTGGCGGGTGCCTCCGCACCCCATCCACCAGCAGCAGGCTCAGCAGACCAGTCAGTTGGTGCACCACCAGCGGCGTCGGCAGCCCAGTCAATCGCACCTGGAAAATTAAAAAATGAGCCAAGTACTTTGAAAAAAAGCATCGCAGTCTTACCTCCATCCTGGACCAGTGCGGGGTTGATACTGCCAGCTTGACCACCAGAAACATCCCAGTCAGTAACGGGGGCCTCAACGGAGCCCTGCTGGGCGGCAAGCTTGGCAGCTGCCTCCTCTTGCTGCTGCTTCTCGACCTCTTCGGGATCCCTGTAGAAGAACATGTCGACCATGACATTCCATCCGTCGCTGGTACGGGGGATGGTGCCCCTGAGCCTGAGCACCTCGCGAGCAAGCAACCACCAGATAAGACCAATCGAGTGTCTTGTTTTGTTGTTTGTGGGGATGGCAACATCGACGAATTGGAGAGGTGCATCGGTGTCGGCGAGAGCGATAACGGGGATGTTGACGTAGGACGCCTCACGGATGGCCTGGTGGTCGACGCGGGGGTCGGTCACGATAATGAGACGGGGCTCCTTGAACGACCGTGTGATGTAGTTGGTGAAGGAACCGGGGGTGAAACGGCCGGCGATAGCCTGAGCGCCGGTGTTGGCAGCGTACTTCAGGACCGCGCGATGTCCGTAGGGGCGGGCCGAGATTACACAGACATCGTTGGGGTTCTCGATAGCAGCGATAATACGAGCAGCGAGGACAAGCTTTTCCCAGGTCTTGCCAATGTTGAGGATGTGAATTCCTGAATATGGGAGTTAAAGGCCTGCCCAATGTTCCAGATCGCTGCTAAAATCGGCATACCGTCGTTCCTCCTCTTCCAAACGTAGGGCTCCATCTGCTTATCGACGTTTTTGGTGCCGATGTGGCATTGCGCAGCCAAAAGGAGCTGGATCTCCTCCTCGGTCGCGGCGAGGACAGACGGGAGTTTCGAGGCCATATTGGAAAACCTACAAGGCCAGTCAGCATCCAAGTCCAGCGAAACGCATCCACCCTCCAACTATCTCGAATCGACTCGTTCTTGCTCCTGGGGGCGTATGCAGCGCAATAGGGACGTACCGTGAAGCTACGGGGCTTGAGGTCGGCTTGGGCGACGTTCACGGTCGGTTTTGGGTGGGTTTGGCGGGAGGCGGCTGTTCGTAAAGTTTGCCGAGGTGGACACAAATAATTCCCACGCTCCATCATCCCAATCCCTCGTCGCAGATTGTATCCTTCCCCTCATTAATCATTGAATGCGTTCTACTGAAGGTCGCGTATCTCTCAATTGAGGAACCATCTTCGTGGATTACCATCAGCACAATATTGATTGCTCTCGCAACTTCATAATTGCATCTGTTGGCGCGATGGTGGTCCTCCGCTCCGTGAACGACTTTCCTCGAATATCTCATCTTTAACGATTAGCAACAATCGTTCAGGTGTTTTAAACAGCGATATTTACACCTAGAGACTGGGCAAAGTGCTCCTCAGCTTCGCGCCACAGATTTATTTGCAATGCGCCACTGTGAAGTCGCAGCACAACCATTGACGCACTTGGGCGTCTCGTTTTCTACGCGTAAAAACACTGACTCTTCTCTTCTCTAAACTTGAATATCCGTACCTCGTGCAGCTTCTAGTACATACTTTCTTTGAATCCTCCGACGAAAAGGCCCATCACTGTGCCCAAATCTGGCTTGGTAAACAACTGAAACGGCAAATTCGAGCTCCGCAGTCTTTTTCAATCCATCCATGCATATCAGAAACGCCTCGCGAGGTCTTGGAAAAATTTGAGAGTCCAGAGATAGCAACTGGTAACTTCAATATGCTGAATGGCCGGAGGCCCCTGGGAGGCCCAGAATGTTCAATGACGTTGTTGATGCCATATAAACACATACAAACAACCTTCTGGACTTGTCACAGAATTTCATCGAATCCTTGACAAGTCCGTGGCCATAGATATTTTGGTTTCCTCGGTTCCCTGGGCTACATCTGTTGTCGTTCTTCTGATTACACCTCATATCTTGGACACGGCATTGAACCAATGGACGACTTCGTGCCTTCTTGGCGCTCTGTGGACATCGAGCTAGGCGGTCAAGAAATCATCACTATAGACCTCGACAACCTTGATCCTGACCCGGAGGACGTACTTTCGCTATTGAAAGATGGTCAATGCAAGATATGGGTCTGGACGAAACTCGCTGGCGAATACTGGCGGCGAGGGTACCTGGATGCTGCAGACAAAATCGCTCGGAGCGCTATTGAATGTGCATACCCATTACTATCTGTGACATGAGGAAGCTAACGCCTTCTGTAGCATTTCAAGCCAACGGAAATGCATCGCAACTGCCCCCGATATACTCTCTCCTGGCCAATATCCAAATAGCATACGCACGGAATGCTCCAAAGCTCATCTTGCCCGATGCTCGTTAGTCGTGTTCATTCTCCACGACTGTTTGACCTCTGACCAGGTGTTACAAATGAAGGCCAAGATCTTATGACTGGCGAGAAGTCGAAGGAGGAGCACTATCGCGAGGCTGCACAATTGCTGAACACAGGCGAGAGGGCAGGAGCTGAGTACGGAGAGGTTGGCGGAACGTTGTCATTCTTGACGCGTGGTATGTGGAGCTTCTCACCTTTACGTTGGTTTCTCGTCTTCATATGTTCTCAAGGTATCCAACAACTCGCTACGAGGTCCATGGATGATGCGCTCCGGTCGTTCGACGGCGTGCTGATCGAAAAGCCCACAAATCTCGTTGCCCTCCTGGGGAAGGTCCGTACATGTTACGTGTCCTCTTCCTCTTCCTTATCATACCATACAGGCGCGTATCTTGTACGCTCGACGGAACTACCGCGAGGCTCTGAAGATCTTCCAGGACGTGTTGAGGTACAACCCTCGGTGTATACCCGACCCTCGAATTGGAATTGGGTTATGTTTGTGGGCTCTGGACCAAAAGCCAAAAGCTGTGGCGGCATGGCAGCGCAGTTTGGAAGTCGTGAGCAATCCTACATCTTTCCAGCTGCTCAGGATGTTGATTTTTTTTTTCAGAATCCGTCCGAGTGGCCGGCTCGACTTCTTCTTGGATTAGAGGCCATCAATTCTAGCAAGAGCGAGAACCACACAGAGTCGGAGAAGGCAAGCCTCTTCAAACAGGGCACTGGGCTCATTGGGGACGCGTTCAATGCGAACCAAAAGAGCGCTGCTGCTGCCAATGCCCTGTGTGAGGTGTTTTTGAGGAAGGGCAACTACAAGAGGGTGCGTCTTGCGCATTTCGCTGCTAGAAGGCTTGATGGTTTACTCGTACTCCTTTTCAAGGCCTTGAAGCTCGCCGAACGCACTATACAGTTTGCCGACACGCTAACTATTCTCACTGAAGGCTACCTGCGGGCGGGTCGTGTGTCACATGCAGAGGGGTCGACGGTCCATGCGACGAAGTACTACACTGCGGCAGTCGAAGGACAACCGAAGCATGTGTTGGGTGCCATTGGACTTGCTCAAATGCAGATGCGGAACGGTTCGTTGGCATCTACACATATTTTGCCGAGGTTACCGACTATCCTTGACTCTTAGATGAGATGGCAGCGGCCATACACACATTGGATACCCTTCTCCAACCACCGAACACCCAGCGTTCCATGGAAGCAACTGTAATGCTTGCATCCCTCCGCGCCCACCCACGGCCCGGAGTGTCCAGTTCTGACGTTGCTCAAGAACGGACGAAGGCGCGCGACTTGTTCGAACGAGTCATCAAAGGTCTTGAAATAGACGACGTCCGCACAAACGGACAGGCTCCAACAAAGACGTCACGCAGCATCGCGGACGACATGGAGATGCACGTAGAGATTGCACGGCTGTGGCAGGGCGAGAGCCTGGAGAGAATGGGGAGGGCACTCAAGGAGGCATTCCAGATTGGCGAAACTGCGGGACAGGTGGACCCCCGCCTCTTGAACAACCTGGCGGCTCTCAATCATTTGGAGGAGCATCTTCCAGAAGCACGGTCACTCTACGAGAAATCCCTCATCAGCGCATCTGGGCTTGGAACCGACGCTGGAGAGGCGATGTCGACCACTATCCTGTATAACCTGGCTAGGGTGTACGAGGACCAGGGAGAACAATCTTTGGCCAATGATGCGTACGAAAAGCTCGTATCGCGGCATCCCGAATACGTGGATGGTATGTCACTTGTGCTTTCACTTGTGAAGGGATTTGTTGACGCGACATGTAACAGCCAAGATCCGCCAAGCCCAGATGCTTGCAGCCCTCAACCGCCACAACGACGCCCATGATCTCCTCAAGCAATGTCTTGCCTCGCAGAATAACAACCTCAACCTCCGCGCATTCTACACCTACTTCCTCATCCAGACGAACCTCTCCAAACCGGCCAAAGAGTTCGTCTTCGCAACTTTGAAAGATCACGACAAGCATGACGTCTTTTCGCTATGTGCTGCTGCGTGGATCATGTACCATACAGCCCGTGAAAGCCGCGACACCAGCTCTAAGGGCATCGAGGAGCGTCGGCGAAATTTCCAGCGCACGGCAGAGTTCTACGAGAAGGCACTGCATCTTGACCCGCTTTGTGCTTTTGCCGCGCAGGGACTTGCTATCGTGACCGCTGAAGATGCCCTCGGTTCGCTTGGCGGAGCTCTCAACCCAACGTCCGGTGCGGATGAGGCCCAAAAGCGGCTGAAAAACGCCCGGGAGGCCCTTGATATTTTTGCGAAAGTTCGGGAGTCCATCGATGACGGCAGCGTTTACTTCAATATGGGACATTGTTACTATGCCCGGGATGAATTTGACCGTGCAATCGAGAGCGTGAGTCCTATCACTAGTGAAATGGAAACGGCTCCCGACCACAGATCCTCATATTAGTACGAGACGGCTTTGAGGAGGTACAACGACAGCTATAACGTGCCGATCCTTCTGTGCTTGTGCAGGTCTTGGTATACAAAGGCGACAAAGGATCAGTCATACGTAGCGATGAACCAGGCTTTGAAGTATGTTCAAATGGTATGTCCTTCATATGTCCCAGCACCTTGGACATCTGACGTCGCATCTCTCAGGCGTACCACGTACAACCCAACGACAAAGCAATCATTTACAACATCGCCATGATTCAGCAAAAGTCTGCTGAAATGTTGTTCGCGATCAGCCCAGCGAAGCGGTCACTGCGAGACCTCCAACGGGTCATTGAACAAGCCGCTCACGCGCAGAGGTTAGTATTTGGTTTTAATATCTCGCAGAACATGATGAATGAATGAATATTGGCTCACCAGGCTATTTGCGTCGCTGGCCTCCGACAAATCAACCCTGGTCCCCTACAACAAAGACATCGCTGACCAACGTAGGAAATACGGAGATAACATGTTGCGGAAAGGCGACGAGCACCTTGCGGCGCAGCGGCAGTTTGAGGCCGACGCACAAGCAAAGGTTGAAGTAGCCCGACGAAAACGTCAAGAGGAGAAGGAGCGCCAGGAAGAACAGGAGGTGAGTCGCACTCTAGATGTCGCCATCAATGAAAGCTAATGTACGTCCAGCGTGCGCGTATGGAGGAAATCCGGAAGGAGGCCGAGAAGCTGGCAGAAGAGAGGAGACTAGCTCGAGAGCAGGCAATGGAGTGGACACGAGATATACGCATGGACAGCGACGACGAGCGTGAAAAAAAGCCCAAGAAGGCCCGCAAACCCAAGAACGATGGGGGCAGTGGGGATGAGGCGGAGCCCAAGAAGAAGAGACGCGGGAAGCTGAAGAAGGCGACCTCTGAAGGTGATATGGAGGAGCAGGCCATGTTCAGCGAAGACGAGGAGGCAGAGCGGCCAGCGAAGAAGGTAATGGGTGCAAGTTGCTTCCTCTGTCATCTTTTTGACCTCTGGTTATACAGCGCCCTGCGAAAAAGCGTATAGTTCGAGACGAAGATGACGAAGAGGCAGCTAGACCTCAAAAGAAACAATTGTATGTGTTCTTGCTGCCTATATTGTAGATTAGTCTCGCTCACAGTGTGTATTTCCACTTCAGTAAAAGTAAAGAAATGCTTTCTGACACGGACGACGACGATATGTGATGGTCATATCTATATCTACACTTGCTTTTTGTTCTTGTTGCTGTCCTGTATAACTGTACGCTATTTGGATGTTAAGGGTTGGCGCAGAGGAAATAAAATGAACCGAACGAAAACCAGACTGTGGCGTTCGCGAAGTGCGTGCCGCTTTTTTATTGATGCTCATGAATGTCATTATCAATCATCCACGACGCATCGCATCGCTTCATGCGCGGTCTCTTAACTCTCAAGCGACAAAGACAACTCCACTGAGACAATGAAGGATGTACGGGCCTGGCTAGTGGTAAACTTTTTATGGTGGAATACTGGATCGCATGTGCATGTGTTCGAAGCCTCGAGGCCTTCAGGGCAACAAGAGGTGTCGATAGGTATTTCCTTGTAAATCAGCAGCGCAACACACATCGACGGGGTGTTGGACCGATATTTAACGCGTACTAACTCCGAGTGTGTTCCCGCTTGAACCGCGCCACAACAGGGAATCTTCACAAGTCGCCTCAACGTCCGTCTAGCACGCGCCCACCACTCTCAAGCATTGCAAATCACTGGAAAAGCACAATGTCGGTGGCTGGCAACCCCACGCACAGGCCACAGGCCTTCGGAGTCTGGACATCGGCGCCGCCTCTGCCACTCATCAGCGGCTCAGCTTCCTCAAGACCCCATTCCCTTCTTTTCCCCTAACCACCATCCTCTCCTCGGAGACCCGCGCTCCTCTCTACTATTGGGCGCGGATGCTACGCTCATGTTCAACGGGTGCTAAATCTTTTGGAAGCTGCCTGGGGTTCATCCGTTCTCGTCGTCGCTGGTCGTCGTATTCGACTGTATTTGCATCGAATATCTTGACAGGTCCGTCTTCCTCATCGCCAGTCACTGGCTCTCCTTTGGAGTTTTAGGATTAAATTGTAGTTGTACTAGGCAACGGTATTGAGTTCGTGCGTCCGTTGTCATCGTCTTCTAACTACTGAGGCTGATCTTTCCACCTCCGCTCAGCCCGCGAAGAACCCACTACCACCTATGTACCGCAGAAGTCGCGACTGGAGGCTGACGAGTCGTCCACCGTTCGGCACCATTCTCTGGGCTCCTAGGTGTCCGCCAAGCTGGTCTTAATATCGGGCGGCAAATTCATGGCTTTCGACACCGACGCCTTCACTTCCTCCGCAACATTCATTATACCCGCGACGCATCACCTTGACGCACCTCGCACTCACAACCGACCGGTTCTTCCTTTTCTCTGGCATCCGATTGGCCATCGAATGCTCCCCTTTGTGTCTCTAAGTACTTCAACCATCCACCCACTATATACCCGCGAAGCTTGACTTGGACTTGCATTGGTACGACGTATTGGATCGGGTGGTCCTATGGTGATCTTGTCTCTGCTCTGGCCCCTCACACCCACTGGCGTCCGCCCCACCTGGCGCGACAACCTGGCTCCTCCGTCACCAACACCCACAGGCGTGCGCCCTCCTGCCCACACTTATACCCGACTGGGATTTGGACTCTTGTTTGATCGGGCGGTACTCCGGCGATCTTCTCTCAGCTCTGGCCTCTCGTACCGACTGGCGTCCGCCACACCTGGCGTGACAATGACCGACACCCCGGACCCTCCTGCGCACACTTATACCCGTGACGCTCGACTGGGATCTGGACTCGCAATGAATCGGACGGTCCTCCGGCGATCTTGTTTCAGCTCCGGCCTCTCGCACCGACTGGCGTCCCCCCCCCCCCACAAAGTTGGTGTGACAACTTTCCTTTGTATTATTATTATTATTATTTCTCTACCGCGTCTAATGGGCACAAGTTGGATGTCGGGTTTCTTTTTCTTGATTCATTTCTGTACAGTAGTACATTACTATTCCCGTCCGTTCAAGTTCTGTATCCCGCCTCTCTCCAGACCCAATATGAAATTTTTTCGTGAAAATCGGCGCTTCAATGATCACGAATTGCAGTGTTTGACCGTGGCTAAAATGATTCATCCTTGTGCTATTCTACAATAGCTGCTGATACGTTATCATAAAACACATCGGATAGTAAACAACGATGAGAGTCAGTATTGATACATACAATCTATCCAACCGACGTCTGCGGTGCGCTCTTCTCATTGTCGGTAACAGAATTCTTGCGAATAAATCGAGAGATCCGCGATGCACGTTTCGTCACACTGGGAAGGATTTTAATGCCTTCTGTCTTAGGCTTATCCCTGTCAGGCGTGATGGTCAAGAAATTGACCACCGCCGACCAGAACCTGTTCCCGCTCAGGGCCTGGTCGTCCTGAAGGAGGGCCTGGTCCGCGACCTTCGCCAGCCGACGTGCCTCTCGGGTATCTCGTCGTGAGACAATGCTGCTTGGGGGCGGTCCCTCTTGCCCGTCAAGAGCCCAAGCCCAGCTCCAACTACCAGTAGAAGCAAGGAGGCCCTCCTTGAGCCCCTTGGGCGTCCCTGGGCCGGGACTATCCTCCTCCCGCATAAGCGCATGGTGCAAAACAGCCATGTTGCGAGCGACGTCCTTTTTAGCCAGCTTTAGGTTGTGACGTCGGTCCTTCTCGATTGTCCGGATCGTGTGAGAGAACTTCTTGTCAAACTTGGTTTGGGCCTCAAGGTACCGCCGTAGCGTGAGCTCAGAGAGCCTGCCAATTATGTCTGGGTCGATGCCGAGGGCCCCGAGTTCGTCATCGGGTTCGAGTGCCCGAATTACGCCGTGAGTAGAGATCCGTTCTCGCATCATGGTGCCATCCCATGGTGTACCCTGTAAATCGGGCTTAGCCAGGTCTGCCATTGGGACGGATTGTATCTACGTACCGATAGCTCTCCGTAGACACGAGGATCTCCCGCAGTAAGAGAGGTGGCGTCCTCCGTATTGAGTGGCGTAAGTGGCGTATGCACTTCGGCGGCAAACCTGGGGCCACCGACATCGCTCGACGTCGTCGACTGTTCTCGGTGTGGTAGAGACGGCGCACTTTCAGCGGTAGCCGCTTGGACACCAACCTCACTTCTCGAACGGGAAGAAGATCGTGCAGATGTGGCACGGCATAAGCTGGCTGATAATGAGCGCCTCAACGATTTCCTCATAGAGGAATCTGTGAAAGTCGACGGTGGTGGAACTTGACTCCCGAGCGCATCGCCACTCTCGATCGACTCTTTACGTGACTTGGACATGAAATTTCGGGTGCCGAAAGATGACTGGGAGCGCAGTGGGTGTGAGGACTCCCTGATAGGGCTTGATGGAGGGCTTCCAAGAGGACTTTGCGGTGTGGGAGCGATGCCGGTGACGTGTTTGCAAAATGTGGCGATTGCCCGAAAACAGAACTTGGCCGGGGTCGTAAATGAGAAAAGGACGGGTAGGACATGGGCAGCATCTGCGCAAACAAATCAGTCAGGCATTAAGCGCATAATGGCGTCGAGGCATTACCGTCGTAGACTTGTAAATGAACCTTTGTTGGATTGTGGCGACCTTCGATCCCTTCGAGAACAGGGTAAAGAGCTCGTGTGGAGTCTTTGATAGGAAACTTGTCTGGATTAGCAGCCTTATGCGCCCTGTTAATATGACATTAATTAGCACTCGTTAGCGTAATACTCCGGTGGCATAAGTAGTTTGTAAACCCACATATGAATAATTTCGTCCCTAAGCACCTCCTTGTCACTCGCTATAATTAACAACGGCGGTAGACCACCGAGGTAAGACAACACGGGACTAACAAGCGGGTGCGGAATGAGGCTGTTCTGAGTGTACAAGTGTAGCTGATTGCTAGTAGACAGAATCTCGCCAGAGCGAGCAACGAGAGAGACGGTTTCGCTGTGGCTCTGAGAAGACGAGGTAGGGAGGGAGGTAGTCGTTCCTACATCCACTGGATGGCCGGCAGAAGCTGGGGCCTGTGCCATAGAGAGCATCGTTGCAGTGGGGTCATATGTCTGATCTGTTCTGAAGACTTCGCGGATACGTGACCGCAGGGAAGCATGAACACGGCTGGACAGTTCGTCGGGAGGCGGTGGCCACAACACGCTAGGCTTCTGCAAGGATAGTCCCCATTCTGGTATTACGTCGGTGGCCGTATTCGTATGGACGCTCGAAAACGAGTGCGTGAGGTCGCACCACGGTGATATCAGGACGCCGCCGGCAGGCATGGGCAAGCCACTGTCACGAATGACTTGGAGAAGAGCGAGGGAAAGTCCTCCACCGGCTGAATCACCAGCAATAACAATATGTGTGGGGTTCACCGGGCAATGTGCGGAGCCTGGGGGTGGTCTAATAAGGAATAGATCTGTTGCAGAAGTTTAGTGACAGTCATTTAGTGAACACATGGCGGGTACTTGCAAGCGGCCAGTAGATCCTGCAATGCGCATGGGAAAGGGTATTGGGGCGCCAGGCGATAATTTATGGCTTTAATATTGTTTGACTTTGTGAAATCTACAAGTGGCTGGAATTGCGCACCGAATACACGTCCATTAA
The DNA here is from genome assembly GCA_018282005.1 of Asterophora parasitica. Taxonomy (NCBI): domain Eukaryota; kingdom Fungi; phylum Basidiomycota; class Agaricomycetes; order Agaricales; family Lyophyllaceae; genus Asterophora; species Asterophora parasitica. The sequence continues at coordinate 80,616 of JABCKV010000013.1, read as the reverse complement.
TCTTACGGGCATGTCGCTGAATACTGTAGCTGGACACAACACAAAGATTAGCTGTTATAAATCATCCAGGGAGGTTCAAGTAGAAGTACCGTTCTTGATCGACACTTCCAAAGTAGTAGCCGCCTTGAAACAGTTAAAATCGGCTAGGAGACGATAATATGTGATTACCTCCATGGGAGTATAAAATACATCGCATCTCGTCCATGTCCTTTTGGTACGTCGCGGAATCGGTCGACGCATGGGCAGAGGATTCCGTTTCCTTTGCTTTCTCTCTTCGACGTTTTGCCTCTTGCCAGTCCTTCTTGGTGGTGATCCATTGGGCGTCGACTCTGTAGGATGTTATTACTAATTAGGGATGGTGACTTCTGCAGAGAACACTGGAATGCACGCACCCATCAATACCCCGCACTTGCCACCACTTTACACCGCCAACGACGCGTCGCGCAGCCTCCTCTCCTCCTAGAGCTGCTATGAGGTGTTTCGCGGCGTCATCGCATGAGGACATGGGGACCACCAGTCGGACGACACGGACCCAGGGCGGAGAAGGAGTGCGCATGTTGGCAAATCCTACATTATGCCGAGATAAGATGAACTGCTCAGGAAGAAAACAAAGAACCCCGTCTCACCCTGTACATCTTCTACTGTATGGCTTCAAAGAGCGATGTTCAGCGCACCTTTACAGTTGATGCAAGGCACTCACAAGCTCGAAGCGCGTAGGAAAGACTGGCCGATCTGTTCATCTGCGATAACTTGCAACTGCACGAGGTGAACGCACCTTTACAACATTAAATACTTCATCGTACATGAGCTCATCCTGTCTTAACCGCGTGATTGGCTTTCCATCCGCGGTCGTAGTCTTGTGCCGGTCAAAGTAGTGCTTGATGAGGGTGTCCAAGAGAACAGGCCCGACCTTCAGGCCCGCTTCGGTGGTGAGGGCGTTGACTGGCATGGAGGTAAGTTAAAGTGGTCCAGGGATGTCATCCGTTTTGAAACAAGTGAACGACGGGAAATAAATGCGCGGCGTCCGGCTTCTTCAGAATCTTACATCATGATCGAGAATAATACACACGCGCCGGCACTGCCTTCAGGTTCTGGCTTGGCGCTTGCAATTGATGCCCCACGGGCCGACGATCGCTCCTGGATTGATTCTTGAACATTCCAAGGCGGCGAATGTGCAGCATTCTATTCGAATTCTATTATGCAGCTATTATGCGTAACTATCAGAGCTTGTATTTTGGACTCAAAGAAATGCCCGCGTCCTCCAGAACAATCTTAGCCAGTTTTCCGACCACGGGGAATCCACTGACATGCAGGTATGCCTGTTCAGAGCTTGCCTGACGACGCGCGTAACGAGCGGCAATTCCCTGGGAGATAACAGCCAGCTGCGCGTGAAATGAGTGAGCATATATACGAAAGTGGGGCACCTAAATTACCTTGAACAACGTCCAGCTTCGCACAAAGGTTATTCCTGGGATGGGGTATGGCTGGTTCGTAAGTCGACAGTATTCCCGTTCGAGGACTTCGAGGGCAATCGGGGCATCCGTGGCTGCTCCTCCGTAGCCCTGCAGCGTGAACGGAATATCTTTCGGGATGTTCGCCGTGTCCACGGACCAAGGCAACGTCATGTTGCCAAGATCTGCAAGCTAAGCCGAACAACATAAGACGCGTATAGAAAGTCACTGGTGTAACGCACTGGACTCCCAAGGGTACACATCTCCCAGTCCAGAATTCCAATAACGCGATTCTCCGTTGGGTGGAAAATCAGATTGTCCACTTTGTAATCCCCATGTACAATGCGAAGCCCAGTCTTCCTCTCATCTGGTAGATTCTTTTGATACCACTCGACGAGCTCATTGAAGAAGGGGATACTACCAATAGCCTTTCCGCTTTCGATATCCTCCGTTGTGGCCTGTGCGTTGGACACCCGAGAAAGTGACTTGATTTGCCTGGGAAAATAGTCTGTGGAGGGACCAAACTTGGACAGACCGACGTTCTCTGGTGACACAGAGTGAAGGTTTGCCAGCGTACTAACGGCAGATAGCCAGCTAACCCATGCGTGTTAGAAGTCGAAGATGGGAAAGCGTTCCGAGGAGCGTACCATTCGCGTCGGTCCGTTGCCGAAACCTCCAGCATCCGACTGTCGGTAAAGATGCGTCCATCCAGAAACTCCATGATATAAAAGGGTGTCCCAATAACCGCGTTATCCTCACATAACAGTATAGGTTCTGGGACAGGTATACGCCGCTCAGTAGCAGTGGTAGGCCGGATGTTGAATCCATGGAGCGCCCGCAGCATAGTATATTCGCGCTCTACTTGATGTGCAGTTTTCGAGATGAGTTTCCCAGCAGGCTTCTTCCGTAGGACAAACTTCGTCCCTCTGCAAGATCATTAGGTTTCCACATTGATTTCGTGCGTCCCGACGCGCACCTCGCATCGGTCAAGAAGTATGTAGGGTTGGACTGTGTTTATGGTTACGGCGAGCACGTCTGGGAGTGAAAGTGCTTCCTACCTGGCCAAACTACAGCGTGTCAATTTATCAGTTGAGCTAGAGATTTCACGAACATACATACTTTGAACTGCTTAACGTCGACAGGGGCCTTGATACCAGGGGCGTGTTTGGCAATGTACACGTTGAGGCTGCCAACATCGATGTTAGCCCTGACTTCACCGAACTCGCCACCAATCTTCTTGGGTGCACCATTGGACATGGTAGAAGTATAAGAGAGAATCAGAGCTCTTGAAGCTATAAATTGAAGTTTATCTTAAAAGAAGACGATGGCATTCACATTTACCGTCCCGAGTCGGTATTCGGCAAATCTGGGGTCCGGTGCCTTTGCGTCGGCGTTTACTCACGGTATGGACGTAAATGGTAACGCCGACGGCACGTGTTGTTCAAGAACCTTCGGGTAAATCCGCTCGGCAAAAAAAGTCGACGAATTATATTTCGGCGCGCAAAAAATTGCAAACTACACCTTTCTCTCTCCTACCCATCATGTTCACCGTCGCCACTTCTCTGCGCAAGTCCGCCCTCAAGTCTGCGTACAATGTACGTGCAGTACTCTCTGGACAAGAATTCACTGACTAAACCATTTATGCAGGGCCTTCCTCGTTCCCTCATTGCGAGGAACATGAACTCAAAAGTCAATGGTGGGTTTGCTGGCATGTCTAATGAGTCGCCAATTAACAATACGTGGATTAGGCCCGGTCATTGGTATTGACTTGGGAACAACCAACTCCTGCGTGTCCGTTATGGAGGGCAAGAGCTCACGCGTGATTGAGAACGCTGAGGGTGCCCGTACGACACCCTCCGTCGTTGCCTTCACGAAGCACGGCGAGCGTCTTGTCGGCCTTCCGGCGAAGCGCCAGGCAGTTGTTAACTCCGCCAACACGGTCTTCGCGTTCAAGCGCTTGATTGGTCGCAAATTCTCAGACGCCGAGGTGAAGGAGGATGCGAAGCATTGGTGAGTGATGCTTTGTCTACATCACAACACTTAGTCTCACCCTTTCCTGAAGGCCTTTCCACATCGTCCCCACAGCAGACGGTCGGCCAGCAGTTGAGGTTGACAATGGTGGGAAGAAGCAAAAATTCGTACGTGATCACTGCAAGCTCCGTTGTCGTCGTTCTGATGAAATTGTAGTCACCGGAAGAACTCTCATCAATGATCCTCGTCAAGATGCGTGAGACAGCAGAGCAGTTTTTGAACAGGAAGGTCAAGTGAGTGCATTTTTTTCGATTCCGGGAGGACGTACATTCATCCATGTCTCAGCCATGCCGTGGTGACAGTCCCTGCTTATTTCAACGACGCCCAACGGCAGGCAACCAAGGATGCTGGTCAAATTGCTGGTCTCGACGTTCTTCGGGTCATTAACGAGCCCACTGCCGCTGCGCTGGCATATGGTCTTGACCGTAACGAGTCTTCCGTCATCGCCGTCTACGATCTTGGAGGAGGTACCTTCGATATCTCCATTCTGGAGATGCAGAAGGGTGTGTTCGAGGTCAAATCCACCAACGGTGACACCCATCTTGGTGGGGAGGACTTCGACGTGGTGCTCGTGGAGCATCTGTTGGACGAGTTCAAGAAGGAGACCGGCGTCGATCTGAAGAATGATCGCATGGCCATCCAGCGTGTCCGTGAGGCCGCTGAGAAGGCCAAAATCGAGCTTTCATCCGCTTCGCAGACCGAGGTCAACTTGCCCTTCATCACTGCTGATGCTTCCGGACCTAAGCACATCAACTCCAAGCTCCTCCGCTCTCAGTTCGAGTCCCTGGTCGCCCCCCTTGTCCAGCGCACGGTCGACCCATGTAAGAAGGCACTCAGCGATGCTGGTGTCAAGACCAACGAGATCGACGAGGTGATCCTCGTCGGTGGTATGAGTCGCATGCCGCGCGTCGTCGAGACCGTGAAGACTATCTTCGGCCGGGACCCCTCGAAGGGTGTCAACCCGGATGAGGCTGTTTCCATCGGTGCCTCCATTCAAGGTGGTGTGCTCGCCGGTAACGTTACCGACATCCTCCTGCTCGATGTCACTCCTCTGTCCCTTGGTATCGAGACCCTCGGTGGCATCATGACCAAGCTGATTAGCCGCAACACCACCATCCCCACCAAGAAGTCCCAGACTTTCTCCACCGCTGCCGACGGTCAGACCGCCATCGAAGTCAAGATCTACCAGGGTGAGCGTGAGCTCGTTCGCGACAACAAGCTCCTCGGCAACTTCAACCTTGTCGGCATTCCCCCGGCACCTAAGGGCGTTCCCCAGATCGAGATCACGTTCGACATCGATGCTGACGGCATTGTCAACGTCTCCGCGAAGGACAAGGCCACCAACAAGGATCAGTCCATGACCATTGCCTCGTCGTCCGGTCTTTCCGACAAGGACATCGAGAAGATGGTTTCTGACGCCGAACAGTACGCTGAGACCGACAAGTCCCGCCGTGCTCTCATCGAGGAGGCCAACAAGGCTGACTCTGTCTGCGCTGATACCGAGAAGGGTAAGCAAACCTCCTACTCCTGACTTTTCATTCTGACGTGTTTTCCCCCAGCCATGAACGAGTTCAAGGATCAGCTCGATGCGACGGAGAAGGACAAGGTCACCAAGCTCGTTGCTGAGCTTCGTGAGCTCTCCGTCAAGGGCCAGGCCTCTGACGCCTCCGTCACTGCCGACGCTATTCGGGAGAAGATCAACGAGACGCAGCAGGCATCCCTCGGCCTCTTCCAGAAGGTCTACGAGAAGCGCAGCGCTGAGCAATCATCATCGTCTGAGCAACCCTCTGAGGAGAAGAAGGAGGAGAAGAAGGACTAAACATCCTCTCTTGCCGCCGTCTTTTTCTCATTTGTATCAGTCCTCGCCGTCACCTCTCTTGCATCATCGTCATCATCCCTCGCACTTGCTACACATATATTCGCCACGCATGCTAATACTGATGGTTGCGCTCCGGTTAGAGCCACCCTACGACGCCCGCCCGCACGACAGTTCGCTTCCTCGAAAAGTAGACTCACGAACACTTACACCCTACTTTGCCTATATCTACCCTACGTATATTCTCACACTTTGCATAGTATCGACACCCCCCTCAATTGTAATGCATGTCATGAAACATCCACCGGTGTGCATTGTATGAAGCTTTGCCACAATGATTGTCAGAAGCGAAGTTTGAAGTGTGGCGCTATATGAAGTCGTATAGTACTTGGAAATAAACACTAGGAATTCCAACACGCTTGTCGCGGTACCCTCTTATTTATTTGAATTCAGAATAATGAAGACCTGGGCGTGGTGTGAAGAACGTTGAAAGAACATCGTGTCACATATTTTGTCACGCGACTTTGAGCGACACTAGCATTACCACGGAATCACGACAAGCGAACAGTTTCAAACTAACGGCATAGGAAATCTAGGAAATAGCAGACGAAATGACGAAACAAAGGCAGGCCTGTCTAAGCTAAGCTCTTAGCTCTTACCTCGATGCCTGATGCCTGATGCCTGGACCACATTACATATTAGCTCCGAAGACATCCGCGAGAGAACCATACTGCAAGAAAGCCGTGCACCTTCTCTGGCAGCCAAGAAAAGAACGGTTTTGGGTTGTGTGGAGCTCAGTTGACAAGCCCGGGTAAAGTTGGTGAGTGCTGTGAGAGTACTACGGAGTACTATCGAAGATAAGATTGGAACGAGGCCGACGTCTGATTAACCGCCAAGATTTAGACATTTGTTCGCCATCGCCAATCATTTTTTCTTCACCACTGGCGCTCATTTCACGTTCTTCTTCTCACCATCGTCGCCGCTTGGTCGCCGCAGTTCTGTTCTCCCACTGCAGCCTCAAGGATTTCATATCAGCGGTGGCCCAACGGTGGGCATAGGACGCTCATATCAGCCACACTTGCTGCTATTGGTGGAGAACACGAGGCATAGTACTGTACAAAGTACCCCCCGCATGCCCTCTCGCATCGTGTTTCCCTAGTGCCATGCATATCTATCCTACAGCTCTAGCAAAAACCTCTATCCAATGGACGTCCTATTCTCAATTGTGACTGGCCTCGGTCTTCGTTTCTTCCTTGAAGGCCAGCCCCTTGGCAGGCTTGCCCCCATCCTTCTGGGCCTGTGCGAGGGCGCAGCCGTCCACCACCTCTCTAACGCAAACTCAGTTCCCTCCGCCTCCGATCATTATCTAGCCTATGCACTGCGCGTGGCAGTGGACCTCTATTTCACAGCCAATCTCCAGCGGACCTTTGTTGTACTGCTGTGGACCCTACTCGGCGCACTCGCCTCCGAAACAATGAACCCATCAAGGTCACGGTCTCCACGCGAGCGCCGGCGCAGGTCATCTCGTTCTGTACCTGCTGCGCGAGTCCGCCACTACCAGCCCACCCTTACCCCAGCATCCCAAGGATCTCGGTCCACCGTGGTTCCCATTATCAGCTCTACCCCCGCCGTACGCCCGAGCCGCCCACCCTCACCCCCCAGTTTCTTTCTCGAAGGCGAGTCTGAAACGAACTCAAACTCTCCACACCCCCATTACCTCCCCAGCGCCTTTGACGGCCGCGAAAATTCCGACTCTCCACCGCCGAAGCCAGTTCTTCTCCCGACACCTCCCGCAACGCACGTCCCCGACGGACGTGCTGTACGAGCTGGCCCTAGCAGCGAGCACCGCCTTTCCACCATCGAAGAACATTCCATTGAGGGACAATCCAGTGGCAACGAGGGCTCCCGACACGACTCACTGGGATTTCCTGGCGGTCACATAGGGTTCACACGTACCCTCGCCTCCTACGCGCCATCTTATGCGCCTTCCGCCACCTCCGTCCCCCCGCTCCCCATTCCCAACTCCACTATCCGCTACATCCAGACGAGCGTCAACCGCGCGAGCCCTGCCGCCGAGCTCGAGCTTGATGACGCACCGTCCGTGGCGCCTCTGCCTGTACCCAACGCAGGCACTACATACCTTCGTGAGGAGTACTCGAGTGACGGGGGCGACCCATTGCAGACACCGCAAACAAGGGCTGCACGGTGGGAGCTCACTGACAACGATGAGCTTATGACGCCGCCAGGACATGGTGCTAGGGAGCTATCTCCACTGGTCCTAGAGCGGAATTTGTTCCCGGCTTTCGGCTCTGTGCTAACCTCCGAGCATCCGACTTTCCAGCCTCCTGTGTTTACGGCCCCTGCCACAATGAAATCAACGACTGCAACTGCGCCCATGACCACCACAACCACAGCGACGGTGGCAGCAGCTGCCGGCTCCTCTGATGCCCGGGGCCAAGAGGCGGCCCCCGAAGCTGTTGAGTACCCTTCCACCGCCGCTCGAGATGCAGCACCAGACCTTGATGCTGATCACCTCGCCACCTTCCCAGACCAAGAGCCCAAATCCTCCTACCCCACCCCCGATGCCAGTCCCACCACTTACCGCTTCGACGACCGCCGCCAACAAGACCAGCAACATGAATACGACCTTGGCACCGGCTTCCAGCAGCAGCAATCCGCCCCAGACCCCAGTCACAACCAGCACGACGACGACCAACAACAACACGAATTCGATCTCGAAGAAGAAGCAGAAACAGAAACAGACGCGGCGAGCGTGATCTCCTCAGCCCCCGCACGGGCGATGTACGCGCGCGCTGAAGCCCTGCGCACCGAAGCGCGTGCCGCCGAGGCCGAGTTCGATCGGCTCCGCGGACAGTTGGATGAGGCGACGTACCAGGCGCGGGTGCGCGACGTGCTGTTTTTGAAGGAGGAGATGCGGGAGGCGGAGAAGAGGGCTACGCGACTGCATGAGAGGGCGGCGAGGAGGTTCATCATGGGTGAGTGTTGGTTGACCTATGCCTTTGCCTTTGCGACTGGTGTTTGGTCCTTGATGAGAAATTGGTGGGGCGGAGTTTATGATACATTTCTTTTTAGTTCCCGCTACTCTATCATAATTGAGTCGTGTCCCTTTCCGTCTCTTCATCTCTTTCTCCTGAGAATACACGTATATTTATCGCATTTTCCTTAGCGCGAAACGTCTCAAAGGACCCTCAAACAGTCGATGTGCACGGTCTGCGCAAAGCTGAGGCCATCCGCATCACCGAGAAGGCCCTGCGCGACGCGTTCACGGAGGGGCGCCCCACCGTCAGGGTCATCGTCGGCAAAGGGCTACACTCTGCCGATGGCATTCCCGTGCTCAAGGAGGCTGTTATGAAGGCTATGGCGAAGTGGGGATTTCCGTATATTTTGTCATCCAAGCTGCTGACAATGAAATCTTCCGCTTCCTTTCTTTTCTTATAGGTATGGGATCCAGTGCGGAGTCGACCCGAAGAACGCAGGCGTGCTCATCCTTACCTTGCCCATGCCCACACCCGTCTACAACGGGAGAAAGGCTCATAAAGGTCGTGTGCTGTGATTTTACCCTGATTGTTGTTTTTGCAAGGGGGATCGGATGGATTTCCTTTTTGTTATGTCTTGACCCACCCACGACTGTACAGTGTACTACTAGCTTCTGGCAACTTCTGAAAGGAGCTGCGTCTGTAGAATATAAATTTTATTTCACGGTGTTGTATGTAGTGCGACAGTTACGATTACTTGAATGTCCGACGTGTGTTTTTGGCTCAAAGGCTCTGGATGTTTTGAGGCCCCAAAGTGGCCCTCATAGTAAGAATGGCGCAGACTGGAAGAATATCTGTGGCCGGCACGATTGCCAGCCAATACATACCTGGTGTGACATTGCAGCCTCTGGTACAAGGGCTTACCAGCCAATACGACGAGTCTGTCAACCATGGTCCTGAACCATACGTCGAATTAGTACACCTTGTGGGCATCGATGGAGCTCCTCAAGTCTTGGTAGTAAGCAATGTTACACTGAAAGCAGGTGCAGTTACAAGCACATACGCACAGCAGACGTAAGTGCACCACACGTTACGACCGCCTTCCACTTCCCCTGCTCCCGCCCGCGGGTGCTTTACGTTTCCTGAACATGCTCCCTGCTTCTGGCAGAGGGGGCGTTGTCTCCTCTTTCTTCGCGGCAGTAATAGACGACTTCTGCTCCTTTTCGATAGGCGCAGAGGGTATCGGTAATTCGAGGTCGCTTTTGACGGGGACGGAGGCAGGAGCTAGCGGCTCAAACGCATCTGTCTGTGCACCTGACGGAGTAGGCGTCTCCACTGATATGTCCTTTGCCGGCTCAGCATCACCAGGCCGCCTCCAAGCCACCTTGGTCCATTTCGGAGCATCTGTCGGTTTTGGAGTGCCTGACGAAGTCGAAGTCGAAGTCGAAGCAGGCAGCACAGCAGGCTCGAGTACTTCCTCCTTCTTTTCCTTCAACTTGATGGGTATCGCGCCAGGGTCGTAACCTCCTACGGCCAGCGTCTTTTTCCGAAGCTTGAACTGACGCGCGTCCTCGTCGTCAGGCGGCGCCTCCGCCTCCCTCTTGACCCCTGCTCCTGGTCCTTCCCCGGCCTCGGCAGTATCCGATTTTTCATCTGCCTCCTCGTCATCGGAGGCCGGTGCACGCGCCGAGGGTATCGTTGCAACGACTTCCCACTCGCCTGCAAGGCCTTGGGTGCGGCGCCGCTCGAGCTCGGCAGCGACGCGCTCCGCGTCTGGATCCGTGAAACCTAGTGACTCCGCCGTAGAGTAATTGGAGAATGGGTTGGCCGGCTTAGGAGCTGATTTTCGAGCAGCTGCTGAGGTGGATGCAACGGGTCCCGCGCCTGGTTTGGCGAGGCCTGCAGCGACATCTTGGGCATATGCAGCTTGAGCGGCCTAGAAGTGGAATTCAGTCAATCTGTATGAGCAAGAAACTGAACTACACACATGCTCTACCCGCGCCATGTCGCGTTTCTCCTCATCCTGGTCCTTCTTGCGCTTCTCGCTGCTCTTGTACAGCCCGCGGATGAAGCGATCGACATTGCCCTTGTGTCGTAGGCCGTTCTCGTGCTGCTGGCGAGACGGGGCATCTTCGGCAATGTAGATGTCGCAGTACTTGCAGTAGTACTTTTTCTTGGACACCCAGTATTCGCTCATGGTGGTTTATGACAAGAGGCGCAGATAAGATTAGATCTTGATCCCACGAGTCAAGACATTAATTAAATAATTACACGCTGCGCAGCGGCACCCGGGTTCTGCCTCTTCCTTACGCCTGCGCCACGCCGCCACCCTCCTGATCCCCCCGCCATGAACAACATCGAAACTGTCTTATGCTTACAACCCAGTCTGGCCCTGGCAATTTTTGTCTGACCTATGTGAATTGCCAAGCGGAACATGCCGATTTGGAAATGGCCCAGTGACCATGCAGTGCAAGGAAGTCGATCATATGAGCCCTTGTGAAGCAAACCTGTGCTCTTGCAGCACAGTGTAAATTCTCTCCATGTCCCCCGATCTCAAGCCCTCGCGTCTCTCCGACCCACCTTCGCCCCACCAAATTTTGTCCGACGTGAAGCCCGCCGCGGGGCCTTCTTCTCTGGTTACCATCTCCAAGGGTCTTGAAACGCTGCATGTCGATCAGCACAGCACGGCGAGCACTGAGGTCGTGGAGGTCATGGAGTACAGGCTCTACCGGGGACGATTTTTTGGGTTGACTGGACTGGTGAGGGACAGGCGACACACGCTAACTTTTGACTGATAATGTTCAGGTTCTGTTGAACGTTATCACAGCCATGTCTTGGCCTTGGTTTGGGCCCATCTCGAATAATAGTATGTTTGCAACCACAGATTTTATGCAGTGATAACCTATCGAACAGTGGTGATGGAGTTTGGCTTCTCCCTCGACCAAGTAAATTGGCTGGGTAACATCGTGGCATGCGTGTACCTCCCGACGGCGCTGATAATACCAAGTCTGGTCTCCCGATACGGAATCCGACGATGTGTTCGTCGTTCATTTCTCTTCCTATCGTGTTCTTTGCGATTCACCTCATTCCCTGCAGTGCGACCTGGGCGTCACCGTGCTATTGCTCTCAGCCTGGCTGCGATACGCAGGAACAGCAAAATCCCTCTCTAAAGCGTCTTCATATGCTCTCATAATCATTGGCCAGGTGCGTTCCTTCAAACATATAATCTCAGCCTGCCAAAAATCTTCCTTCCAGTTCTTCGTCGCCATCGCGCAACCGATCTTCCAAATCGTGGGACCCAAATACTCCGAGACGTGGTTCAATTTGAACGGCAGAACCACCGCCACCATGGTTGCTGCTATCGGTGTGTCTCTCAGCCTCCCCGTTGTGGATGAACCATATTGACATTGGAATTTGCGCAGCCAATCCAGTGGGTGGGGCCGTCGGCCAACTGTTAAGCCCTCTTGTTGGTGATACCCGGCAATCTGTATGAGCTTTGCCCTTCTCACCCACCCAACGTTATGCTAACTAAGAATGCCGGGTTGGAAGATCCTCGTCCTCGGCATCCTCTCAACCGCCGTCATCCCCTTTGTCTTCCTCATCGGCAAAGCACCCCCCACACCTCCCAGTTCGTCTCCCCCGCCTATACCTTCGAAACATCACTAAGGCTCCTTGCGACGCACTTTCCTTCAGCTTATGCAGCATCTAAACCGTCACCGCCCTTGCCCACCCTCATCCGCGCCATGCTAGGCATGAAGGTCCCGCAAGACTCGCACATGACGGGCCGCGAAAGGGCAGACTTCGTTATCGTTGCACTTATCTTCGGGACTATCGTTGGCGGGCAAGTTTTCTTTTTGCTCTTTGTAGGCATCCGGCTCATAATTTTGCGCTGTTCTCGCTATGTAGAACGAACACCTTCGCTATTCTTTCTGCACAAATCATGGTGAGATTTTCCTCGCCTCCCATGTCATCTCTTGGGCTATGTAAAACCTAATTTGCGGTCAACAGGAACCCGTAGGCTACACCGCCGACCAAAGCGGCTTCCTCGGCGCATGCCTCCTCCTCACAGGCATCGTGTCTGCCATCGTCACGGCGCCCTTGTTTGACAGGGTGTTCACGCACCGTCTCGCAATCACCTCGAAAACCCTCGTGCCTATGGTCGGCGCGGGGTGGTTATCGCTTATCTGGGCTGGTGCGTTCTTCATGTATTTCCGAGAATCCCGTTTGATACTGTATCTAGTGAGGCCGCATAACCTGGCGGGGTTGTTTGCGATCATGACTATTCTAGGCGTGTGTTCGGTTACGATGCTCCCGGTTGGCCTTGAACTCGGCTGTGAGCTCACCAGAAACGCGAATGCGAGTTCGGCAGCGTTGTGGTTTTGGTATGTCGCCTGTATTTACGCCTTTACCCCAGAACTGAGATGCTCATTCTTTAATGTGCAGTGGAAACCTCTTCGGTGTGATATTCGTGCTTTGTGAGTAACAGCGTATTTCAACTTGATGCCTATCCTAAATTGTTCCTGGACAGCCGAAGGCGCTCTCCGCGCTAGCCCCAGCGCAAACCCTCCGCTCAATATGCGCCGCGCGCTTGTGTTCCACGGCACGATCATAATGGCCTCCTGCTGCCTCGTCTTCCTCATCCACGGGCGTCAAGTCCGCAAGGAGCGCGACGAGCAGAAGCTGCAAAGCCTACTCCGCACGTCCCCCGCTGACGTCGACACTGAAATCTGAGCGCGTCAACCAGAACTGATGTTTATTCATGCATATGCGACCATCTTAGCATTCATACCCCATGTCGTGCTGGTGATAGTAATTGTTAACCACGCAGCGAACGTACTTGTGTCCACTATAGTTCTGCAACTGCTTTGTAGCGTTGAACATCGTTATTTTCGTGCCACGTGCGGGATGAGTCCTCCCCAGCCGGGGGGTCTGTCTCTTTCTTGAATCCTTGGAAGTATTTTTCGCGGAAGTCCTTGTGCGCGGGGACGTGCGCGGCCTCTGCCTCTTCCGGCTCGAACGAAGGCCGGGGATACTCGCGATCCGTTGTCTTCCGTATCGTTACCAGCTATGGGGATAATCAATAAATCAGTGACTTGCTACTTCTGATATGCAAGAAGGCACTCACACGCCGCCCCCAGGACCCAAAGTCCTGCAGCGAGTTGGCCACAACCTCCATGCCCTCACACAGCATCGAGCGGATATCGAGCTCCTCGTACTCGTCCGTCACCGTTGGTAGGAAAAATACGAGCCTTCCCCGCGGCTTCAGCAGATGCCGAGCGAGTAGGACGAGATCTGTGGCAAGATGCGAGAGCTCATATGGCTTAGTTGGGGGAATGTATGGTTGATCATCCCTGTGTATTATCGTCAACAATCAGCTGGTGATGAATACGACATCATGAAAGGCGTCAGGAGAAGCGGACTCACGCCCGTGGAGAGTTTCGAAATTCCATCATTGTCTTCAGCTGCTCTTCGCTCAACTCCTTCTTCCGGCCTAGACGCTTCGCACCGGCACGAACGCCATCTGTTTAGTTAGTGAGCTTTGGTCCGTCAAGGGAAAAGCGGATGGCAAGATATGAGCTCACAAGGTGGATCGGTGACAATGGCGTCGAAGAGACTACCGCAACGCAATGGGTTATGTGTTACGTCGAATGTGCAGAGATCTAAGACGCGCGATTCGGTGCCATACTGTCGCGCGGCGCGTATCACACCTGGCACTTTCCCTATGTGATCTGTTAGTAGTGCAAAATGGGGTAGAAAGTTTCGAAACCTTTTCCCCGCATCTGACGCCCATCGATGTCTGATCCAAAAACAAGGGCACCGAAATGCGATGTCGTCTTGAACGGCGGTAAGTCTTATGCCGGACTAGTGAAGAAAGGTTGTGCAAACTCACATACGCCATGCTTCCGGTCCCCATGAAGGGGTCGTATACCAGCTTCCCTGGAGCCGACTGTCGGTCGGAGAGAGCTTCAATAAATGTAAGATGAACGATGGCTGGATGGCGTACCAAGGTCTGGTTTGCCATTAATAGCGAGATCTCGGCCTCCATGCTGGTGTTTCCATAGTACGCGCGCTTCTTGACGTCGTATGTGGCAATAAGCTGACGTGCTGTTCCCTCTACTAACTGAAAGCATCATAAGGTTACTTCACAATCTCACAAGTCGCCCAATCAACCAGACATACCAACCTGCCAAAGTAGACCTGCTGGAATCGGCCGTCGCCTTCATGCTTACTTCGAAGCATCCCATTACGGCTAGAATCTGTGGGCGCAGATACGACAGCGTTGAGCGGTCAAAATTCTGGGTTCAGGAGTTGCGTGACTGCGCACATTCTTCAAAACAGCCAAAGAGGATGTCTGGAGATTTCATGTCGATCTTGCCAAGGAGAGCCATGTACGAGAAGCTTTCGACCACGTCGCGCTGTCGTGACTGTGGAATTTTGTGATTGTGTGCTGTTACAATGAACCGGAACGAGGTGTCAAGGATAAAACGCTCCCATCGCGCCCGACTTGCGCGAGTCGCGGCATGTAGCTCTTCATAGCTAGAGCCTTGTCCGTAGAATTCATAGATAGATCTACACGCGCCAATTCAGCTTGAAAATGACCTCAGTTTGATATGACACTCACTTGACCAAGATACATCTCCTTGCTAGGATCAGGGCATGCTCCTCCTGCTCGAGCTCGACGACCATGTACGGACGTGTCGGGTCGCGATCCTCGGGGTTCAACGGCAAAGTAGCGGTGAATCCATGCAGTTCGGCGACAGAACTTAGCTCGGGCAGCCGAAATTCATGGTGGACGTCTGCAAATACAATCAGATATTGCAGCGGCATGGGTAGATAATTTGAAGACATCGACATCTGGCACAGCCACACCACAATCTCATCAGGCGTTGTTTGGCAAGGGGACAGTTCGGATTCGGAGCTCGGCTCTCCTCCGCTCGCGTGGATGCCATCTGCTGAGCTCTTGCGCATTGTAGATGCAGTCATAGACTCGGTGGAAGGCGGTGAACGTGCGATTAATCTTTCCCAAGCTATGTTCAATGCACTAATCAACCTCACAGTGACCGACGAGCATCTTCACAAACTGTACGCTGTATTTCCAGAAACGATCGTAACGGGCGCCCTTGATCTTCTGGATCGCGAGAATGGTGAGCGCCTGCTTGTCCCTTGCAGCTCAAAACATGCTGAATTCCCCAGTGATTAAATACACGATACCCGGCTCCTACCCGCAATACCAGGTCATCGGCTCCAGCGATATCTACAGTGTCCTCCTGGACATATCCATCTCCATGACGCCATTTTTCTGCTCTTTTGCATACGCGGTTCTTTCTTCGGGGTCTCATATGATGGTAGGTTCAATGTTTAACTCACTCTGGGCTCGCGTGTGCCTCATGAGAGATCGCGTCTCAAGTGCAAGCACATCCTAGCTGCACGCCTTGCGAACAAGCTCGCGCTGTTTATCGAGCGGCCCATGACACCGGACGACCTCCAGGCCATGATGCTCCGCCAGTTCAACCTCGACGAACCGGCGCCACATGCTTCAGCGATGGTCGCATAGGATAGAACCATGGTCTACGAGTAATTCGAATGTAAAATTAAGCAGGGTTTATGTATGTACGTCAAGGTCGAATGTCAAATGTAATGGTCCTCCAAAAGCATCTACGTCCTCCAGAATCTAGTCTAGGCACCTCAAGCATCCTTCGGGTCCAAACTCTCATACTTGTCATCTTTCAGCCTCCACTCCAGCAACGCACCGTACTCGTTCAACCCCCTGATCAGAGCTGCGAGCGGCTTGGATACATCCTCGCCCTCGTACGGGTCAATCCCAGCATCGATTCTAATCCAGTCCGCGATCTTCCGGATATCCGCAGGTTCGTAGAAGCCCCACCATTGCTCGACATCTTCATCCTCCTCCACGACGTCACCTTGCGCTGTGTCAGCTTTCCCTTTGCCCTTTCCCAGAGACGTCTTTGAAGCCGCAGCGGGAATCTTCTTGCCCCACACAGCGACAAAGTACGACCACTCGCTCGTCCCGCTCCGATCTACCGCATTACCAACGGCAGCTGGCGCACGTCCCCTCTGTCTCGCGGTTCTAGTGTCCTTGAACCCAAATGTGGCTTGTGCGATGAAGTCCAACGCGGCGTTGCGCTCTTTCGTGCCAGGTGAAAGTGCCCAATACACACGCCCGCCCTTGTCAGTGCCGAGGGACGAGAACCGTGGCGCAAAGCCTGGCGACACGACCTTCAGTATACTCTCGAGGCTCTGCACGCGGCGCTTGTAAACTTCGCGTTTACGTTTGACCTATGGATGCCATTAGACTGCGCGCAAAGTCAGTGACCGGCAACTTACCTCAGAGGGTCCTTTTCCTTTGGTCTCTTTCTCCTTGAGCGCAGCAGCTTCCAGTTCCTTCCTCTCCGCATCCCACCGCTCGTTCTCCGCCTTCAAACACTCCTTGACCTTCCGTGCAGCCTCTTTCGCCTCCTTCAGACCGTCCTCCAGCTCCTCGCGCACTGTAGGGGTCTCGGACGCCGCCTCCACGAGCGCCGCGATGACGGGAATCATTTGTGCGGAGTTCGCGATGGTGATTACGGGCCCGGAACCACTGGCTCCGCGTGTGCTGCGGGTGACGCGGACTGTATACGATGCGGGGAGAGGCAAGGGCTCGGGGAAGGCCAGGCCATGTTCAGCATCATTATCTGCAGCAAGGCGCAAGGATGCGAGGATAGGCCATATTTTGTTTAGAGAATTCCCCGTCGCGCGGATGTCCCGAATAACATTACCGATGGTCTGCGACACAATATTAGCCCCCATTCAATGCGCCATAAACAAAGCATACAGAGGTGACACGGACCTTATTCTTCGAACTCCCCTGAGCCAGCATTCCCAATAACCCAAGGATCATGGACCTCGCACACGCCTCACTGACCCACGGCACCATCTCATCCTCGTCTTCATCGCCGCACCCAACGTCGTCCAGCTCAGCAAGTTGCGCCTTCGGAATCGCAGGTTCCATTATCCCTGCGAACCGCAACACGAACTCCCGAATCTGGAAGCGAATCTCCGCGCCTTCGCGGTCGAGCGCGGTGGGAACTGGACTCCATTTGAGCGTGCGGAGTGGCTGGGGAAGCTGTTGCTGTTTGAGTTTCTTGGGCGTGGGCACATGTGCGGCGGGTTTGATTGTGGATGAGCTGGAGCTCGCGACGGCGCTTTTCTTCACAAGGCCTGCTGGTCTCGGGGATGAGCTTGATGGAGATGGGGTTGTGATGACCACTTCGACTCTCATTTTGGGGACTTTGGTGGTGGTGATTTTAGACGCGACTTTCGATACTTCTGCCTTGGCGAAAGATGCGTGTATGCTCGGGGGGATTTTTCTACATACACAACGCGTGAGTTCTTGCGGATTGTGTGGTGATATATTGTACCCACCCGAGAAGTTCGGGACCTTTGGCCTTCCTGCACTTATAACAAGTGCATATATCACGACATCTTGGGCATCTTACAAGAAAATATACGTCAGTTTGACTAAATCCTGAAATAGTTCGACTTACTTAAAGGTGTAGGTGTCATTATGCCCTTTCGCTTTAAGTTCAATCGCATCCTCTCCGTATCGACGCTTCAAGCACGGGCCGCAATACTTGGCGTTGCATCGTTTCTCCGCACCCTTGCGTTTGGTGTAAGACACGGATGTGCACAGAATAGCAGCTACAGTACCCAAATCGATGATAAATTCGGGAATGAAAAGAAAATACACGTACAAAGGGCATCGCGCTTTTGGTTACATTGGTGGCAATAGATGAAGCCGTGTGGAAATTCGGAGGTTGTTTGAGCATCCTCAGACGCGTCGGAGAGTTTCTGTTTCTTCGGACTTGATACAACCGCGTTTGATGCCCCGATAGTTTCGCGTTCAGAAAACCTGCGCTTCAACGCGGGCCTGTTGGAATGCCGTAAAGGCGTATTTTCCTTGAGAGCAAGCGCTGGAGCTGATTTTCGAGAAATGGGGTACGTCGAGACAGGAACATCGACGTAGACTTGCCTGCGAAGGACAGCAGACGCGGGTGTGGATGGCATATGGTGGTCAGTAGGAAAGAGGCTTCAACAACTGTCAACACGGTGAACATCAACGCGTCTCCGATCACATGATCGATCGCTCGGCACGTGTCGGGGCAGGAAAAAAGTTTCACACATTCGTGCACGGTGCCATTGATCTGCCAACTGTCCCCACACCCGCCGTCCATTCTCTCCTTCATTTCTTGGAACTGTCCCCATGGCCCACGCAGACCACACCCGCGACCCATGGTGAGTGCAGTATGCTTGTATTAGACGAACAGGTCGCTCAAAGGCTGCCTTTACAGCCCCTGGGTTATCCTCAGTGATTTCGGCGGCGCGTTTTCTATGGGTGCTGTTGGTGGTGGTATTTGGTATGGAATAAAAGGCGCTAGGAATTCACCAAGGGTACGTTGCGTGCTGCTGTTGCTAGCTCAGAAAGTCCAATGCCAATGTCACAGGGAGAGCGCTTCGTTGGCGCAATATCATCGATGAAGGCCAGAGCGCCTGTGACAGGTGGCAACTTTGGTGTGTGGGGTGGCATGTTCTCGACATTCGACTGCGCCGTAAAGGGCTGGCGGCAAAAGGAGGATGCATGGAACGCCATTATTTCTGGATTCATGACCGGTGGTTGTCTGGCTCTGCGAAGTAAGTCAAGGAGGCAAAATGATATGGCAGCCATGTAAGAACTCCTTTTACTGACGCTGTTCCTGCGCAGGCGGCCCAAAGTCAGCGTTTGGCTCCGCGGTGGCTTGTGGCATTCTGCTCGGCGTGTTCGAGGGCGTTGGAGTCCTCCTTTCTCGGGTATTCAGCGAAGGCCAACGACCTCAGATGGCACCTCGTGAGTCCAGCTGAATAGAGCTGTTTTTTGGCGTGAGTCCTGACGTTTTCTGGGTTCTGCAGTACCGGCAGCCATGACACCACAGCCTACGCCACCCTCATCGATTCCCGGATTGCAGTAGATGCGCACACCTCGTATATATCTTCATTTGTTCTACATAGCACCCCCGTTCACACATTTAATATGACGCGCCAGTCACCTTTGGAATTCATGACGTCACCCTATGGTTTTGGCTATAAGGCTCCTGGCTGAGCGCTGAGTCGTTTCGCCCTCTCCATTCAACCATGACCTCCAAACTCGACCCGTATACCGCCAACGCAGAAGACAACCAGCACACCCCGCAGGAGAAGATAGATGGTGCTCTATCTCTATCTTGTACTCGCCTGCTCGCTGACCTGTTACAGGTCTTCATGAGATCGTCAAGGCAGCCAAAGTCGGAATGCTCACCACACGCGCAGCCGATGGCAGTCTTCATTCGCGTGCAATGACCCCATCTTCACGTACGTCGCTGTTTCAGGTTTCATTCCGACTCGGTATACTTACCTAGTCTTGCACGTAAGCCTACACCGACACCCAGTTGACGCTCGTATTTTTGGCCAACAACGTATCACACAAGTTCGATGAGATCCAGAATGACGCACACGCCAACGTCAGTTTCAACTGTACCGACACGACGGCGTGGGCTTCGTGAGTCACCTTCCGTGCCATTCACCTCGAGTCCTAAAGCATTTTTCAGTTTCTCCGGCAAGGCCAAAATCTCCAGGGATAAGGGGCTCATCAATAAGCATTGGTCTTCCTAGTACGTCTTGTCATATCTTGTCACCCAATGCATATCGCCGTCTGCCAGCTTCTAAAGTCGCGCCACGATCAGTGTCTCAGCCTACTTCGGCGACCTGAAGGACGGGACTCACAAGGGAGACGAAACAGACCCAAGAATCTCGGTGATTGAAATCATTCCGGAAGAAATCAGATACTGGATGCCCACCAAAACCGCCATCGGGAGGGCCATCGACGCTGGAGTAGGCGCCATGACCGGCAAGACTTCAGTCCCAGGCGAAATCAGAACTATCACCAAAGACGAGGTGCGTTAATATCCATGACGAAAGACTGATTCAGGTTTAACTCCGTGACTGCCCAGATTCAATTGGCTCAGGGCTTGCAGACCAAGTAAGCGGCGGCATCACGAAAGACACAGACTTGTACTTTTCTTCGCGTTCAGCATGTAACATATGATCCATCTTGTCCAGCTCTTGCCTTGTGCCAGCATGGTCTTGCGGTGAGAGTCCAGGAAGAATTTGCTCATATAGCGCCACATTCCCAACAAAACGGTATAGCTCTCATACACAGCTACTTTCCACTCTGTTGCGCTCCTGGTCCTTGCTCAGCGTAAGGCCTGGTATCGCGGCGTGGGCAGAATACGGGCGCGGACCTCCCACAATGCTATGTGGAACGGCCATGTCTGCGTGATTAAACGAGCAGGTTGACCTGGAGAGCTGTGATGTGTGGCGGGCTGATGTCGACTCAGCGAGGCTTAGCGCTTAGCAACCAGATGCTATGCTGTTCGTTACTTGCTCACGGGAGAATCCAACAAGTCTACATCTTTGGCCTAGCACTGATTATTATTTATATTGCAGCAGTAATGGTAGAGTACTATGCACCATTTCGACGATAGCTTGAGAAGACAATTAATCTTCGAACAGTGCTTGGAACATCTGTACAGCAATGAAGTCAGTCCACAAGGTAGATTTCCGTGACATGTCAGCTTACCCTACTGTCTCCAGAATTTTGCGTTGGTGGAATTTCCGCTGCATCATCTTCGAGTTCAAAGCTCTCTGGATCTTGTGCCTCGTCAGGTTTCTGGTAATTTGGATCCTGTGAAGCAAAGTCGAACGTGACTTCCTCTGCGTCGCCTTCCAGCATTGCCTCGAGCTCATCTGCGTCCATATTTTCGATCCCCAGCCCGGTCGAGCGGAGAACCTCCTCATGTACTGACGCTTGCGAGGATGGCAGGAAGAGTGGTTCTTTTCCTCGGGGCGATGAAATTCGTGCTGGGATGAATGACGGCGGTGGCATATCATCATAGCGGCTTGCGTCCATATGAGAGGGCCCTGAGCTGCCAGGGAGTTGTTGCGGAACGTAACCTGGAGTACGAGGTAAAGAGTGTCGCACGGAAGGCGTCTGCGGTTCCACTTTCTGTACTGCTTTCATCGGCTTCTTGTTCTTCAATTCTAAAGGCGTTTCATCGCGCTCACGCTTCTTGGTCCCAGGTGCGACATATTTCTGGCTTGGAGCCCCAGCGTCTGCTCCGTGAACCTGGCTGGTGGAAATGACGAATAGTGTTGCTGAGTTGTCGCCCTCGACGTCTATGTACAGAGGGGCAGCTGGGTCGGTGAAGCGTAAATCAACAGCAAGAGACATGGAGTCAGCATACGCAATGGTGGCCTGTGGACAAACTTGTGAACAAGGAACAGCTCTTTTATTCGAGCCACGTACGTTAAATTCCCGCAAATGAAACGCGATAGTTGTTGGAGGTGCAAAGATGTTATACACATCGAACTCTTCGGCGCTAATGGTCAATTCCGTGGCGAGTTGAGCTTTACCTGCACCAACGAAGCTTAGTTGAGTATACGCAAGTCTGAGATAGGGGCATCCGAACCTTTAGTGTCGGTAGATGACTCCAAACTCCTCAAGTCAACATTGTATTCGCCAAAACTCCAGATAAGTTGGGGGTCCGACTTTGCGCCCCGCGCTAAAGGAAAGTGTTCGATCATATCCTTCAATGCTTTCGGGCCAATGGTCAGGTTAGACTCGTTTTGTGCGTCGGGTACCCCTGGAGCCATCAGCGAAGTTGGCGTTAGAAGAATCAAACGATGTGTTTTGACCACACCTGGAATAGATTCAGCGTTTGACTGGGAAAGTCATCTAAAACGCACCATGTTTACAGTGCATCCGTATGATGAGCCGTGTTTCAAGATTGTCGTGGTTTTCTTCCTGCGTTTCATCGTCATTCGCTTCATGACCCTCGACGATCGACATTTCGCAACGCTCGACCGTTTTCTCGACCGTGCGATGCTTCAAGATGGATAGGAGTGACTGTATTGCATCTAGATGACGAGGAAAGGGCGCAGGACTTTGACCACGCACCTTCGTTAAAAGCTGTCCCGTCACGTTCACCGTTTGCTCAATTTCATTTGACCATGCTTCCCCTGGTGTCGCAGCAATGCTATACTTGGAGAAGAACAATCTTTCGTATTTGAAGCGGCAATAGGCAGACTTCGACGAGTTCGTCGCAGAGAGTGCAAGTGAATCCGAGGTTGCGTAAATGGATAGTTCGTCGCCGTATTTCGATAAACATGTAAGCGCCTTGGTAAAAGCTGCTTGCATGAGCGGACATAATTACGCCGGTAAATTGTGAAAGAGTTACGCTTCAGAGCGAAGGCATCTAATGTGAACTGCATTGTTAATGCCATTGTGGGTTCAATGGAGACGGAGTTGAAGGAGTACTAGTAGAATTGAAAGTTGATTCAGATTCACTGCGATTTACTTCGGTCACGACGCGACGCGTCTTATTGGTAACTGTTTGTACAAAGCACCGTTGGTCCCCTTTCACTCTACCCTTAACTAGGCCCAGAATCTGGTCAGAGTCCCGCTAGAGACATTTCCTGGCGCGCTTTTCCTTATGCAACCACCGCTCGCCATTGACATGGCAGGCGCAATTCCCGTGTACAATCTTCTCTGGCAGTCACACTAGATGGATGGCAAATCATTTCAGAGCAATTTCTGTGTCAGCCTCGGTCCAGGACTCTTCTAGAGGCGTCAGCCGCAGACACACAATCGGCCTGCTGATTGATCTCAAACGGTTTGTATCTTCTCGAATGATAGGACCGCGCAGCATGGACTCTGTATCTGGTGGCCGCCCAGTGTCCCTCGAACACCGCCGTTCGACTAAACAACTAATCAGTCGATACGAATCTATGACCCCAAGCCCGAGCTGCAGAATGCCTACTCGTCCTATGCCAGCCACGTTGGCCCCTCTTCAAGTTCCCAGAAAATCCTCATTTTTCGATTTCAAGCAAAAGAGAGAGAGGTCCCCAATCCGCCAGTCTTTCCGAAACCTCCTTACGGTATTCAAAAAGGTCAACGGTCGCAAAGAGAAGCAGGAGGAAGGGCGCCCCCTAAGCAGCTTCCGTCGACAACTCGAGCCTGTCGAGGTTGACTTCCCCAGGGCACCACCCGTTCTTCGGTCAAGGTCTCGCAAGCTGGAAAGTTCCCTGCTCTACCTTTCCCGCACCCCGAAGCTGCCCTCGAAGTCGCCGATTCTTCCCGTCTGGACTCCTTGTACGGCCACTCTGGAAAGCGATAAAATAGTCATCTCCGGTCTCACAGCCCATGGGAACCCCTCGGTCCACACCATTCTTCTCTCTAATTGCACGGATGTTCGGTCGCTCGCTATGCAACAGCTCAATGCAGAGGAAAGCGCCTTACTTCCCAAGAGACACGAAATGGACGAATTCAAGGTCTTCGAAATTCTCTTCGAAGGACGCCCGAGGGAAAAGTTTGCAGCGAACTCGGTACAGGAGCGCGCGGGATGGGTCAGCGCTGTATGGTATGGTCCCTTCCCATGAACCGAATCTTCCACAGTGCTCATTATCTGTTGAATCTAGGGATACCATCCTTCCCTCTCAGTATCAGGACCCTCCTGTACCTGACAATGTTGAAGACGTATCTCCCGCAGCCGCTGACAGCAGGGCCAAAGAAACAAATTCTTCTCATTCCGATCGCGTGCTGCCCCCCATTCCCATGAACACGAAACCCCAAGTTCCCCACCTAGCCCAGATGTTGAGTGCCTACAGCCAAGCGAGCTCCTCGTCCCCGAGAATCTACCCAGCGTCATCACGGCCCGTCTCTCCCGCGTCATCTGCAGGCAATTCCCGGCCCTCGAGCCCTTCTATTGTGAATTTGAGTCAGCTTTCCGCCGTACGCAAACGTTTGGCACAGATAGAACCGACATCTTCTCATTCGTCTCACGACGCCCTCACATCACCAACTTCGTCTGCAGGGGCATCCTATAGCACCCGTCTGACAACCCCTACGCTTCGTTCCGAGAAGGGGTCGATCAGGAATTTGACGGAGGATATGATGCGAAGTCAGAGCGAGCAGTCGAGAGCAGATTCTATCCTCGACTCTTATGGTGACTCCCCTACGGTCAAGGCGCCACACAGCTCGCCCGTCAGTTTCCAGTCTATTCAGAAGTCCACGAAAGCGGGATCCGATAGAAAACGTTCCAGCACCAAAGCTTCGCCTCTGTCGCTATCTAGGCTTGACACTGTTGTCGAGCTGTTCCACGACCTGTCTGCGAAGAACTATGATCAAACGGCCGATTTGGGTGTACAGGTCATGTCTCTGCATAACGATGTCCAAAGGCTGCCTCGGGAGATTGCCTCGGCCATCGATATGGGCGCTCATTCAAACAATGTTACCAAGCTTGTGGCCAAACTCGAGGAACAAGTCAGGGCCAACGGAGAGACCCTTGGAGCTATCCACGACAAGATGGAGGTGGATCGCAAGCGGCGCCGCAAGCATGCTTCCGACGACAACGTCAAGCTCACACAAGGACTTCAGTCGATTCAAGAGCACATTTCGAAGGAGCTAGCTGTTATTGGCACAAAGCTAGACTCTGCGGAACTTCGTGACGCCGCCGCCGCGAACGTTGTTGATTTGAACAATTTGGCGGCGTCTCGTGCAGCGGCCGACGTGACTCCACCGGTGGTCGATCTCTCTGGGTTACATGCAAAGATGGACGACATTTTGGCGATCTCCAATAATGCCGCCGCCTCTGCAAAGAAGAACAATGGCGCTAGCCAGTCAGGCATAGATGCTAGTAAGCTTGAGGTACGATATTTGTCTTTTTTCGAACACGTAGCAGTCAGCTAATTATTATCATAGGAAATGTTAACGCTAGCTGTGGCGCTTTTTCAGAAAGACGCCAATCAGCAGGCCATTCAAGCGCACCAACAGGTTGAGAGCGTCCGGTATCTGAACGAGCTCAATGCAGTACGTTTGATGAAGTTGTTGTGGGCACAAGTTCAGTACGCTGACCGTACATACGAAGTGGCTGGAGGCATTCGTAAACAACGGAACATCGCAGATTCAAATCCTGTCCAACGGTGTCAACCAACTCTGCCGAGATCTAGGCTCAGGGGAAGAAGGAGGATCAGCTGTGCTCGCAGATCTTCGCAAACTCGCCCTCAGCACGGCAGCAAGAGATCAAAGCTCAGTGGCTCTCCAAGCTTCGATAGATGGGCTGTCCGCGATGTTAAACGAGCAGTCTGTGTCGACAAGTACGTCGCCTCCATAATCTTTAGTCTGGTCAGAAAAACTAATTTCTGGGTCAACAGACGTTGCTACCATCACTAGCCTGATTGGCCGTCAACGTCGAGACCATGAGGGTTTGATGCGAATGCTCACTTCAGGTTCGTCGAGATCTTTTTGAATTAAGGCTCGTCCCGCATTTTATTTTATCACAGAAATTACGGAAGAAATCAAAGGCGAGCGGCTCCGATTCGTTGAAGCGATGAAGGAAGCTACGGCGATCAACGTCCAGAGTAAGCACCCTTTTCGTTTCTCTACTCGTCTTCAATTCTGACGGATTTGACAGTCCATGTTGAGCAGTTCAAGAAGGAGCTGAAACGCGAGGTGGTAGAAATGACGGAAGAGGTTGGGCGCTTGCACCAGGATCGACAGGCCATGCAGAACCAAATCGCTGATTTGTTTACCTTCCACACCAAGCAAAAGGCAGCAGAACAGCTGGTCTCTAATCCGAGCAAAGATGTGCTTACCCAGCCTGAGGGCCAATTTCAACCGGCACGTTCTCAGCCCACTCCGCATGCGATGCAGGCCCACCCAAGGTCAATGGGACGTCGACCTCTGCCCCAACCACGTCGCTAGCTGAGTCATTCATGGATCATATTTATATCCTGAGATTTATGTTGTTGTATGGTATATCCTCGATCCGCGTTGTGACGTTGATACTTCTCGCAGTGGCAGCGATTCTGAAATTGGTCGGGATAACAGTGTGTCTGTCGTCTGTCAGTCCCAATGACTTCATCTGCAAAAACTCTACAACGTACTCGTAACCTTCCTGCACTCCATCCCCATCCATCACAAGAATATCCCCCTACAAGCGGAAAGAAAAAATTCACTCTATTCGCTTCTGCCATTTTTTCATCAGAACTCACATGTCGGAGAACAACAGTTAATGCGATCGCTTGAGTTTTGGCCTCTTCATCGAGACGAAATTTCCGGTGAGCACGAAAGTGCATCAGCGCTGGAGAGCCCAGAGAAAGTCCTGCAACGAAAGGACCTAAACCGCGTTCGCTATCGCTATGGAACTTGTGAGAAAGATATTAGCTGCAAAGGTAGAGCATCGTTGAGTGGTAGACGCACTGCCATTTTTTGACGCTCCATGTATGCAGCACTGAACTTGATGAGGCAGAAAGCAAAACTAGCCTAGGAGAAATTTACCTCAGAACCTCATTAAACTCTATAGACATTCCTAGCGCTTGGCGAATACGGGTCTGAATCAAATCCCGCGCCTTTACCACGGCATTCGAGGTATCGCTGAAGGGAATCGTGTTTGCGGTTCCACCCACATACTATGATTACGGAGTCTGTCAGTCCAAAACGAGGAGCACAAACGTATCGACTAACTTGATATGGTTCACCAGCTTGTAAAGGCGTCAGCGATAAATCAGTACGGGAAGTGAATTGTGGCTCACAATTCTGAGAGAAATAGTTGGTCAAAAGAGAACCCCTACCTACGGGAGGAATATAAGGGTGAGATGAGAAAGGTGGGAGTAGGGGATGTACATTTGTGCTGGGGGAAGGGGTGTTGAGTTTAGCTAGGTACAATCCCGTTCGCGGCGAAGACTTTACGGACCGCTCGCATTGGCCATCGCCGAAACTGCAGTCGGCCAGCGGATGCGTCTTCCTGATAGTCATGAAAAATCGAGTCGGCGCGCGTGTTGCCTCTAGGCGTTACAGATTGAATCTGGTGGATACGGCCCCTACCAATCAAAACAGATGAGGTAAATTGAAGATAAAATGATGTATATTACAAACCTCCCCTCAGGGAGTATAAAGGTCTGGATCTGTCCCATCCCAGTTTCATGACGGAACATCTTGAGAGATTCTTTAACGATCCCTGTAAAACCTGTGACTTAAGTGAACTAAAACCAGGAGGGGGAACAATAACCTGAAGTTTCGCGTATGTGATGATTCAAAAATCGATCGGGAAGCTTCTCTTTCCAAAATTCGCTCGGAAGCCGAATTCTACCGGGGAATCCGACCTTGACCTATGTGCTCTGTCAGACAACTTGTAAACCATAATATGCAATGGAAATTCACCCCGCAGTGCATGCATTCCCAGTGTTCCCACTTGTACCTTGCAATGATTTAGCCAAGTCACAAGCCCTGGTCATCCTCACGTACCTACACGATAGTCGGCCACACTTCCGACAGTGCAGGCCTCGGGAGAACGCATAGGTTGTATTGACGGTCTCCATCGATGCTTCAGGTGGACTGGGTCGGACGTCTCTGAGGTCGGGAGGAAGGATATGTGGAGCCGATAAACGAAGAAAATTGTGATTATAGTCGAGGTGGGCTGGCATGGGCGTTCCTTCCCGGGTGACCCAAAATTGAGCACAGGTGGAATTAAGACACGCCCAGGCTTGTCGGTAGACATGAGGTGAGCTTTGGTTGCAGACACCGCATAAAAAGTAGATGCCATCGGGTCTCGTTGGCCTTGCAAACGATTTAGGTGAGCTCTTAAACCACTAGTGATGAGCCGGCTTACAAAGTACTGGGAAATGTGACTTCCTTAAGCTTGACTAGAGCGGCCTATCAAAGAATGGAAAATGAAACACAAACCAGGTCGAGTAGTGGAGCTTAAGGATACCACTGTCGCCGAGGTGCTACCCGAAGGAAGCTGTGGTTCCAGGCATATATCTACTCATTAGATATCAGTCGAGATTCCACAAATACAACGATTCAAACTGACTCGACTGCTCATCTTTGCGTGGAATCCACCATGGCTCACCCTGCAAAAATTGTAAGATACTGAGAGGGTTGGCATGAACAGGTAGACTTTCCTGGCCTTCGCACCACCGAAAGGCAAACTTGTACCGAACAACTCGCCCTTGTTCGGTATTTGCTGGTTGATATTCAGCTGCGATCACATGCGCGTAAATTAGTGCCACAATAGTGAACTGGACACCAATATAACTAACCCCAGACATGTGAAATGGTGTAAAAACCAAGCACCGCATATGTGACTTCTTTAGCAGCGAGGTTGTAGGGAAACTGCACATATTTATCGTCGATCAATAGAACAAGAGGGCGAGACTCTCTGTAGTTTGCAAGTAGAGCTCGAACCGATTTATCATGCGCAAGTTGGTCGCCAGCTGGTTGCGACGTCCACTTCCCATTGTGGCTGTGAAGACTTTCTGCCTTTCCCCCACTGCAAAGATTGTAAGTGATCATGCCAAAGTGCAAGCGAAAAGTATGTACCCGTGTGATATAATCAAATGGCCATCATGTTCAAAGAGGTCGCGCCTACCGTGGCAAATCAGAAAGCACGCGAGATGTCTAACAAGGAGGGTTACTTCGAGGAGAAGGCGCTGAGAAGATAGCCTTTGACAAAATTACGAGCATGATATACACCGCCTTGATAGCTTCGAAACCAATCGAAGGACTCGCACACTTCCTGACGAGACTGAAAGGAGCTGTTAGCATGAGAGTCTTCATTTCAGCAAGAGCATCACCTGGGCCCATATCGGAGGATATTTAGGCAACGGCGGTCTACTGGGCAAAGCAACTCCCAGTCCATGAAGGAGCTGATCTTCCATGGGAGGAGACACTGTACTGTCGAACTCGCCAGAACCAGAACTTGGAAGGCGATGAGCAACAGAAACTGGGGGTGATGCTTCGTCATAGTTTCTGATTCGACAAGAGAGCGGGGTTTGCATGGTAGGCGCCACATGAAATGTGAAAGAAGCGTCTGAGCGGGGAGCACCAGTGAGTTCTATTTGTGCGGTACCCTCGAGCCTTCCGATCTCTATTGCACCTGAATGCTCTGGAGAATGCAAGGTGGTGGTGGGTGAAGTCGGAACTTCATGCAATGTACCCTCATGCGGTGCCCAAGAATTTGTCGGTTCGCCGGGGGTTGGGGCGGCAAATCCATCGCATTTTATTGACATCTCTGTTTGCTTCAAAAGAGACTGGTTCGGCGGTGCTATCTGGTCCGGCTCAACGTTTGGAGAATTTGGAAATAATACGGCCGTTGGACATGGTGGGCATATCGAAATGGAAAATACGGAAGTACCTCCCGCGTCCGGAGCTATACCCACTTTGGCAGGATGTGAATGTACCGCTTGTGTCGCCAGTGGGGGGCTCGGCCGGGACAAGGTGGGGGGCAGCGCTTCCACGTTCATAGCTGTATCTGCCTGGTGGTGAGACGAAGGTAGATTTTGAAGTGATTTCGAAAAACCTGTCCGTAGAGAGGATACGGAAGGACGGGATGGGGAGGGACGAGACGTGTGCGATTTGAGCACAGGAGGAGCGGATATACGCGCGGATTGTCGAGTACTGCGAACTGAGCCACTTGGCCGAGAGGATGTTTGGGTTTGCCTGCTGGTGAGTTTCGTGGCCTCCTTGAACCTGGCGGGAAAGGGTCGATTGCCCTCGAAACCGGCTCTGCTGAGCTGCACTGGGCGACTGGCCGGCTCTTTGGAAGTTGAGTCCTTGGGGATGTCGTTTGGTCGCATAGATGGCGTCCGTCTCTGACCACCGAGAATTTGCCTCTTGCTTGAGGTTGTAACTCGATGAGAGGAATGTCCCCTCTTCTTCATCGGGGAGGCAGACGGTTCCTGTACACGGCAACCTTGCTCAAGCGCGTATTGAAAGCCGCGTTTCTTGCGCTCCTGGCGTAAGAACGCAGCATAGCCTTGTTCAATATCCTTTTCCTGGAACATCCTCCAGTAGAATTCAACGAAGAGCAAGCGTGTCTCCGCATCAAACTTGACGACCTTCCGTTGTACCTCGTTGGGATGCGATGCAAAGGCAAATTCCACCCATTTACGCGCAGCTTGCTGCAGAAGAGAGAGATTGAGAGGCATAGCAACGTTAAGCACTGAGCAGCGTTATTCACCTCAGCTTTTTCCAACTCTAAGCCTATCGCTATTTCCTTGAGTCTTCCCGCAGTCGTGTTCCGGCGTTTATTTTCAGCTAGTACAAGCACGTTAAAATGTGAGAGAAAGGGTTCATCTTCTAGAAGACTCTCGTCATCCCAGGCCTTGGGTATGCGCATGGCAGGGTAGTGTGAACAAGAGTAAGTATATTCAGCTTAGAGATCATGACGGTGGCTTGAGAACATCGCCCACGCTCTTCGGAGTCTCTCGCCCACGTGGTCCACCGGCCCTGGTCAAGTTGCAACGATCCCGGCTGGCCAAAGGGCCTAAGGCTGATTACCCAGCCGTGTCGTAAGTAATAGTCTAAATAACATTCCCAAGCAGGGTACGACAGTGCTCTAAGGACCATTACTTTCCAAGAGCATGCTGAAGGCTTTCGTACACGTCGGCCTCGATCCGTGCCTCCGCCTTGTCGGCTTCGGAGCCGCTTCCGGACGCGACCTTGAGGGCTTCCTGGAGGTTGGAGCGGATAGCCTGTGGAAAGACTCAGCCATTTGCTCCTGGTGCACGAGAGCCCGGGCATACCTCCGCTGAGAAGTTCTCCAGGGGTGCAGCCTCGACAACGTTGATAGTCAGCGTGTTGTTCGGGTGGACGGTGGCGAATCCGCTGGAAGCTAGATAAAATGCGACCTTTGAGATACGAGAACTGCTGCTATGCCTGTTGATACGCACTGAACCACTTCTTGGATCCACCGGCGGTTTCGATGACTTCGAGGACACCCGGACGCAGAGCCTCTATGGAAGGAACGTGGTTGGCGAGAATACCCATGTCTCCACCTTCCGCAGCGATGTTCACTTGGACAACATCTGTGGAAGTGAAGATTGACTGCAGCATGATGCATGGTAAATACCGGAGTATTCAGTCGACTGCATGCACGCACCTGGTGAGGCAGAACTAGCGAGAGTTTTAGCTTGTCGTTCACTTCAGCGTAGCCACGCTTCTGGAGGGAGAACGATGACACCCGGCGGGCAGCAGAGGAGATGAGGCGCAGGGAGGACATTTTCGTGGTTTCGGACAAGCGGATTTCCTATCGGAAGATGCCGTGTGTAAATATCTAAATTACAAAATAAAAATTCTATCTCCCGCCTTCACAACCCAATTTGTCCTTTGTCCTGGTCTCCTCCCGTATAATCCTTTGGTAATAGGTCTGGCTCACGTCTTACACCTCGTTCGCTGGATGGCTTCAATTAAATTGACCAGAAATATTCAGAGCATGCACTCACATCTCATCTATAGCGACCATTAGGTCATAATTTATCTCTTGGCTCACGACTGAATCGTGCTTATAATCTGGGTGCGAGCGCACAAAATTTCTAATCCAGGTAGCGGGTGTCTGGAGCGAGCCTGGAAAAGCGCTTGTCAAGAGGGTTCCGAAATGCCTGTGATGATACTCACCATCTGCTCGACGTCTG
This sequence comes from Asterophora parasitica, assembly GCA_018282005.1. Lineage (NCBI taxonomy): Eukaryota > Fungi > Basidiomycota > Agaricomycetes > Agaricales > Lyophyllaceae > Asterophora > Asterophora parasitica. Next base: position 48,781 of record JABCKV010000013.1, on the reverse strand, counting down.
ATAAGGTCTAGGTATTTCTCAACTGTGGCGGAAGCTTCCTGATCGACGTCCAGCGTGTCCAGGTAATCGTATACAAGGCGCAGAAGGCCTGGGAAGTCATCGCCCTTGGAGTTGTTTAATTTAAAGATGAGTACGTGACGAAGGCAAGGCTCGCCTTTCCGTTAATGATTTCGTTCATGGTCATCTCTTCGTATTCGTCTTCTACTGGACTAGTATTTGATATTCCGTCCTCGGGAAGGGGAAGTGGGGGGAAGCAGTTGCGCATTTTCTTGTCCTTCTTCAGCTTAGGTGGGGCGTCGCCAGTGGGGGAGCTGCAGCCAGACGACGACGCTGAACTTGACGCTCCGCTGCGACGAACAGCGTAAACATCCTTCCGGAAAAAGAACTTGCCCGAACGAGCTGCGTCTCGAGCCTGTGCCCTCTCCATGTTCACATCGACCTGTTGAGATTGGTGAAAAATCCTAGAGTCAACGCGGGGCCATCATACCTTGGAAATTGGAATATAGAAGTTGAGGTTGAAATTGAGGATCGCCCGGGAGAGAAGTACGACGAAAACGGCGAAGGCTGCATTCTCAAAGTCCGTCATCTGGACCTCCATGCTGCGGAACTCGACGCGCCAGCCGATAGGGGAATTTGGTGGAGGGGGCTTAAAGCGCAATGTCTGCCAGTTAGTCGACTGGATGTTCTGACATGCACAGGCGTGGAGTCAGGACACACGTAAGCTGCTGGTTAGAAGGAACTAACCTCGAAATGATCAGTACTTGTGGAGTCTTCCTGGTCAATGGTTTCAGAGAAAACGACCAGTGGGTCTCGGATGAACAGATGCGAAATATGTTTCGACAGCAGATCATCGAGACCTAAAGCGGGAGGTGAGCGAGCGCAGGTAAATCATAGCAGGAAATTGTGTGTTACCGTGTTGCCGGAGGCGCTCGTATATGGCCTCGTCATACGGTAGATAGTTATCATTGTATTCTGGTCGATTGGTCCAGTCATTCGAAATGTACAGGTCGACGCTGTCATAGCGGGATTTTGGAATCCTGAAACGATCGTTTTTTAGGGGCTGGGTGCGATGAACTGTCAGTCTCTAGCCCTCTTCTCACTGAGTTAGTTGACCCACTTTAAGCCCACGTTCCTCTTCCGTACGATCATCGACGCTTCCTGCTATCACGTTCCAGCGACAGTCAACGTCTGCGAGGTACCCACGCCAGACTGGGCTTGCTGCCGTCAACGCCAACTAAAGTTGGGTGTCAGCTCAGGCAACGACTGACAGAGATTGAAGCTAACAAGGATGGGGCCGACAGGAATTAAGCCGTCATACATTCGCCTCGCGTCTGAGACGTTGCAGGCCTGGAAAGTCAATTGGAGGCAACAACAGCCCATACCGAAGCCCATTGCATCAAGGTATATATGGTCCGGAAGTGCGGCGCCATTTTTTGCCTCTGAGCGCGCGGTATGAATACGTCTCGTTCAAGCAAAATTGATTCCAGAAAAGACGTACCTGAATCCTCAGGATAAATATTACGGTCCCATGGAAGGGTGGGATCAATGAAAGGTCGAGGCGTTTGAGAGTCTATGAATAGAGGTAGGTTAATAGCAACTTTGGAGCCTCTTCTGGTCCTGATGTTTGCTGTGAGGGTACTATTAGTACGACCCGTGTGAGTTTGAGTAAACAAATGAGAGGTTCGTGTTATTTACGGGAAACGGGCGTGTGGGTTCGTTATCTCTTCCGGGAGGAATAGACTGTGACTGGAGACAGCGTCCGCTGGGTCGTAATAAGGTTCGGTGAATTGTCCTTGTACTCCAAGTCGGGGGAATGACGTGAATGTGATGGGCACCTCGTTTGGCTTTAGATGCTTGCGCGCGAGGCTTCGACTGTTTCACTCGATCAATAAATGTAAATCGCGCTGATTATGAAGTGTACCGGTAACGCATGTTCCCCTCCACTGCGAGAAGATCCGGGATTGAGCCAGTATAAGGAGACCCGGGGGTAGATTCCAGCATGTACCGTCCATATTCAGGGTGATACGTGGGTACAGAAACCCTGTGATAGTCATTACGAGGCGCTGCTTTGGAAGAAGAGCTGGCACCTACTCCGCTGGACAATCGGAGGAGATGTCGTCCACGATCGAACTGAGCTTTGCGAGGATCTCCGTCTGGCGTAGCGATAACTTTGCATTTTTGTTGGCTTCGTCGAAAGAAATGACCATGTACTCGATCTAGGGAAGTCAATAGGGGTGAATCGATGTAAAGTAGAAGCCAACACACCTCGTCACCCCAGAGAAGCTCATCACCATGTCTATTCTTGAGGCGATCCCAGGTATGCAGGAACTGGGTAATTCCATGAAATCTGACATGGTCGGCATATTTCTTTGCTTCTTCCCATGTCAGAGGAGTTCCCAGATACAGTAGGCCCATCCTGCGGGGGCGTACAATCGATTGTACGAGGAGCAAGCTAAGATTGATAGCAAGGCGTAGTTGATAGGTCTTTGTAAGAAAGTTCAAAGCGATGGAGATTTCTAATATCCACGCGGGCGCTCTCCGGTCCGATCGATTGTTCCTCAAAAAATTCCATCGGCTCTAGTGTTACTCGGCGGAGCCATACCGGAGCCATACATTACGCGGCGCGTGTGTCTCGTGCCTCCTCGGACGTTGCGCTAAACCTTTCCAGGGCGCGTTCATCGACACGAACGTTGACCAGAGGCATGGCGCATCTGCGCTCAAAAGCACGTCATATGAAGCACCTTGATCACATCTAATCCGGTTAGATCCTCAGACTCACAGCTACTCACAGGATCGGTAGTTCGTCAAATTGATAAAATTGATATTCTAATTCTCGGATGAGGCACGTTAACACCCGTACATGTTTTAATGCAATCACTGGGTCACCCATTTGCTCCATTTGTCGTCCATTTGAGACAGATTTTGAGAGCCAGGAGAACATGCCGCAAGGATCGGGTCCACGCCTCTTCCTGATTGAACTGAAGCTTCACAGAAACGTCTCCGATTCGGTCCTTCGATATCCTGCGTGGCGATATCAGAAAATGTAGGCGGTCTGGTCACCAAAGTGAGCTTACTGATGGGGGAAGTCAACACTTGGATCCTGCGACTGAACATAGTCAATGAGATGCTTTAGGCAGTCCAGGAACGCCACCATCGCAATGTCGAAGCGACGATTATGAAGCAAACGCCCAAAGTGAAGATCCCCAGAGCCGTAAAGCTCGTATGTTGCCTTGTCTCCAGTCATCTTCTCTATCCGAGAAAATGATCCCATTGGTACGAGTCGATAGCTGATACCAGGTTAGAAAATTCGTCTCGGCTGGATATAAATAGCTTACTGTTCAAACGTGAAGTCGAGCTTGCGGACAATGGTATAAAGTAGTAAAAGTGTCTGACCCCATGCTGCGTTGATTTCAGCCCATTCGACCTGAATAAAACATGTTAAGCATTTAGGCTCCCTCCGGCAAGCTGACCCACCGGTACTCCGGGAACGCGGCCCAAACGTAGGCCATTAATTGTCCCAAACACGCCATCGTGTCCAATGCAGAACGCGTCGTTATAGACGTTGGTGCGTTCTAGTTTCTCCAGAGTTGCAACATCTGCGGCGTACGCGGCTCGCAGGGAAGCTAGCTGGGCTGCTTGTTGCTCCGCAATCAATATGTGATCGTTGTGTGCTCTCCAAAACCTGTGAGAGAGATGAAGTGGCGTCAGAAATTTGACGAAGACACGAACGCACTCTGCTTCCTCAACCTCCAATGCCTTCTCGTCAAGCTCCAATAACCTCAATTCTTCATCAAGCTGTTCACGTTCCCGCTCTGCTTCCTTAAGCTGTTCAATCGCTGAGCGTTCTTCCACTTTGAGTCTCTCAATCTTCTTCTCGGATTCCTCCTCCGTCGGACCCTGCCCTTCTCTCTCGCGCTCCTTTCTGACCTCCTTCTCAAAAGCAATGTAACCATCTCTCTCCCGCTTTGTCTCGTCGAGCTGTCGCTGAAGAGTGGATATCAATATTTGGGTACATTCTGCACAAAGAGGGTGATCAATCTCAGTCCGCGTGGATAGAATATTGAGAAGGCGCGCAGTAGAGCGTAGATGATGGGAGAGGGGCGACGCATCGTGGTCAGTTTCAAACTGTGTAGATTCCTGAGTGTCAACCGACTTTACGGGGTTGTGACGCGCCGTTAGGGACCCCTTCAACCGGAGAGGAGAAGGTGCCGCCGAAGGCATATCCCGTATCACACTGTCTTGTAGGAGCACGAAAGATTCATTTGGGAGTGGAGCGTGTGGAACAGCAGTGTTGCGTTTAGGTTGCTTTCCTTGAGCACGCGGCGAAAGCGGAGGAGACGATGCGCTGAAATTTCGGGATCTCTGCCATGCATATTTGGCCGGAGACAATGACGAAGTAGGCACTAGTTTATGGCCCTCAGATAGATGCCGTGCATGACTTTGTGAAGAAGGCTGCAAGGTCGCTGTGATCATATCGTACGCCGATGGTGCAAGGTCGATGAGAGAGGCATCGAGCTGGATAAAACCCAATAAATTTTAGCGTAAGACACACAGTAAAGGTTCTTATTTACCTGCAGCGGCTCCTTGCATTGCTGACAGAATATTGGCCCAAAGCTCATGATCGTCATGAACGTTGAGGGGGTTGTTGACACCTGTTAGGTTTCCTCCATTCAGACTCTCTCATTTACCGTAACCATATACCTCCATCCGATTTCTTCACCTGCTTGCCTCGAAAGTCTGTTTAACAGGAGTAAAATCTCTTCGAGGTCGGTGGCCCCGTCTAATACCTTACTTGTCAAAAACGAGCTGGTCGATCGATACAACAACTTCAAGGGATACGCCTGACAGTAGCATGTTCATTTCGGATGCATCACCTGCCGCCAAGCACGGTTCTGGTATAGTCAGTGGACAGTGGAACATGCAAAACACGCAGCTCTCGAGATCTTTAAAAGTGGTGCTGTGGTCTTGGGTAGGGTCTCATACAGAAGTTGTTCTCCCTTTTGCCACTCGGTGAGCCCTTTTACGGAGCATCTCTGGGGCTAGTCTAAGCCTATTGCAACCACAGCGACGCAAGATGATTGCTCGACTTTTTGCGCTAGTTATTGGTATCGACCACTACCAATCTGGTCGTATCTGGGACCTCAACTCATGTGCCGAGGATGCAAAGCGTATCCGCCGCTTTCTCGTCGACGACCTCAACATTCCTAGAGACCAGATATGCCTCTTGTTGGACCGCCAAGCCACGAAACGGGCTATCGAGGATACTATCATGACGCACTTGGTCAATAACGCTGCCATTGAGCGAGGTGATGCCATCCTTATCTACTTTGCAGGTCACGGAAGCGTCATTCCGGCCCCGAAGGGCTGGTTCCAAGGAGACGCGTACTCCGTGACCGGAAATGTAGAAGTTCTGTGTCCTTACGACCATGACATGAAGCTGCTCGGAGGCCGCGTAGCTGGGATTTCCGACCGTTCCATGCATGCTCTCATCCGCGAGCTCGCACAGTCGAAAGGCGATAACATCACCTTCATCGCGGATTGCGCCTTCTCCCCTCTAGCGAGCCGCAAGAACGCGGTCGATCGTAGCACCACTCGTTGGACACCCACCTCTAAAGCGAAACCTGACGACCTCTACATGGGACTTTGGCCAGGAGCCCGCGGCAAGCCAGAGTCCAGAGGCCTCGGCTTCCACACAGCGCATTCAGACACGCATGTTTTCCTCGCCGCATGCAGTCCTGGGGACAAGGCAGTCGAAGGAAAAGGCGGTGGGAGGTTCACTCATGCGCTGCTCGAGGCCGCGGCAGCGGTGTCCCTTCATCGCACATCGTACTCCCTCCTTTTCGACCGCATCGCTCAGAATGCCGAATTGGAGGACCAGCGACCCGTTTGCCTCGGAAAGCACAAGAATCGTGTTGTCTTCGACGGCACCCCCTTCCTTGTCGATGCTAGATACGTACCAGTCAGCCTCGGAGATGATACAAGGCCGCGACTAGAGGTCGGGGCGATCATGGGCATCGTCGAGGGGAGCGAGTTCTCCCTCCACCTGCATAACCATCGCGCTTCGATGAACCCGTCCATCGCCACGGTCGTGATTTCTGAAGTACATCCAACATGGTGTATTGGGCGGATTAAATCTTCCACGCAGTCTCTTCCCAGAGCTTGTTGGGCTCGAATCACGCGATGGAACAACCGTCGCCCATTTCGGGTACATTTGAAGGCCACACTCGCCTCTCTATGTCGCGTGTGGAAGCTGCGTCGCGGACTTTCCACTAGGCCCAATGGGACGCCATCCAGGGGTGGCTTGAACGTCATTCGCGTCAAGGATGCGAGGCAGGCAGACATATCGATGGTCGTCGGTCGTCGGAATGTCAGCTTGAAGGCGTATGATGACGGAGACATCAACGCTCGACGTGTCGTGAAAGTTGAGCGACGGGACCCACTAGAAGTTATCGACGATGCTGCCCGGTTCAATCTACATCTGCATCGGAAACACCCTGACACTCCGCTAGACGGTCGGGTCAGCATGGAGCTCTATCGTTTAGACCCCACTTCATGGAAACGGACCGACGAAAATCTGCTTCGGGATGGGAAGGCCACCATTCCATACGAGAAAGGGGCGATATTCTCTGTCATCATCCGGAACACGACCGACATGGATCTATGGCCGTATCTCTTTTATATGGATCCAAACTCTTTCGGAATCACCAAGGTTTACGACCCAGAACTGAGCATCCGAGTCCCACCGCTCCCTCGGCGCTCCTATCTCGAAATCGGATCTGGAAAACGAGGCTCAGAAGCTCTCTCCTTCGCTCTCAGTGAGCAGCATGATCTGGACTCCGGATTCCTGAAACTATTCCTTGCTCCAAAGCTTATTTTCCTCGACATGATAGAGCAGGGCAACACGATCCCCGGTGATGCTTCGCCCGTTCTCGCAAAGGATGCTTTCGGGGCTCCCGATCAAATATGGGATGCCCTCTCTGCCTGTGTCCAATTTGTTAGGCGTTAAAGAACGCTATGACTCGCTTTGCCCCACATATATATGGAGTGCTGGCTGTTTTATGGGCGTGGATCGCCCGATATGCACAACTTATTGGAATATGGTTACGGCAAATCTCGATGTTTATATTATATATGTATTGTATTATGTATTTTAAGGTATCAACGAAGTGCGATATCAACAACAGCGCAGCCACGAGACGCGTCGCTGGACGGAGACTCGACTCCGCGGGTCGGAACACGTCCCAGACGAGATCACGTGCACTGTGACTGTCACTGACCGTTATTAACACACACTGAAACGGTGACTCTTGAACCACGACGTACGCGGCCGCATGTCTTGACCCTGCCTGCACAGAGGACATGTTTAATCATGATACTGCTCCAGTTGCTTCTCAGTACTCGGAAAGCTTCCTGAAACGCTTGGCTGGACCGTCGACCGGCAAGGCTGGGTAAGCTACGAAATATGATATTTCGGAAAAGGAATATGTGTCTGACTCGCTATCTCAAAGCCTTGCCAAAGATCAAACAGAAATCAACCGAATTATTGCGGAAGCTTCTAAGGGATCCAAGTTCTACGATGTATGGCTTCCAAATACTCCGGTACCTTTTCATTGACGTATAGGATCCAGAATGAGAAAAAGAAGGACAATGAAGTGACGGAACGCATTGGGAGGATTCTGAAGCAGCGTGATGATGCTTTAAAGGGCGTCGATATTAGTGCGTGCCCTATTTCTGCATATCCTTCCGCGAGCTTATAACTCTCAGAATGTGTGGAACAATCTGCCGATCGCCTTGTCCGTGAAACGTCGCGTTTTTAGAGCCATCGCGCTGATATCTTGTAGATTGCTGAGTTGGAGGGCCACAGAGACCTTTCACAAACAATCGTCCATGTCGACATGGATGCGTTCTACGCTGTAAGATCAATGTTAACATCCCTCGGCTTCAGCTTGCGGCCTAACCCGTGAATTGAGAGCGTCAAACTTTTGGATAACCCGGATCTTGAGGGAAAACCTTTCGCAGTACGCACGCCTTCGTCTCTTTCTGATAGAAATCAATCCTGAACCATGCGACTCATAGGTCGGTCATGGAGTTTTGTCGACCGCGTCTTATGAAGCAAGGAAGTATGGAGTGCGCTCAGGGATGGCAGGTGAGAGGCTTCACACTAATACGTAGTTTATGTCTGACGTGCATTTTGGCAAGGATTTGTCGCCAAGAAGCTTTGTCCAGAACTTATCCTTGTCGATCACCACTTCTCGAGATATACAGAGATGTCTACGGCCGTAATGTCTGTGTTCAGAAGATATGACCCGAACCTGCTCGCAGCAGGTTGCGACGAAGCGTATCTCAAGTGTGTCCACTATTCTATTTCCTAATGCTTCCCTGGGCCTTTCAACTTATATCTAATCAGTATCACTGCTCATTGCGAGTCTCACGGCCTCACTGCCGCGGAGTGTGTCCAGGACATGCGAAAGGCAGTATTTCATGAAACTAAGCTTACCGCAAGCGCTGGAATAGCACCAACGAAGGTACGTCGAAGGTTATCTTCGTATTATAAATATAGTCTAATCCTGAGGATTAGATGTTAGCAAAAGTGCGCCATATATCACGTTTTGAGAACTCAATTGATAAGCAATACTTTTTTTTACTAGATCTCCTCAGACAAGGTCACTCTGATACTGCCATATCTGTGTTCATTTATCTGATCGATTCTGACTTGAACAGAATAAACCGAACGGCCAGTTTGAGCTGCCCTTCAATAAAGAATCCATAGTATCCTTCTTGTATAATCTGTCTATTCGCAAAATACCCGGAATCGGCAGAGTGAATGAAAGGCTGCTAGAGTCTGTCGGGGTCAAGGTATGTTAAGCCACATCAATTACATTTTTGAAGACTCACTAAGCCTGCTCTCAGACTTGTGGCGATATATTTATCCACCGCGCTACCATCTATCTTATGGACAAGCAGTTTGGGTCGCAATTTCTGTTCAGAACGTACCTTGGAATCACGTCAAACGTGGTGGAGCCCTGGGGAAGAGGCGAGAGGAAGAGCATTGGGTTCGAAAGGTATATCCCATCAGCTTTGAGAATGCTTCGGATCCGAGGCTGATCCATGCTGTAGGACCTTTTCTTCTCTCAGTGATACTAAGAAAATCCTCAACAAGCTTGAGGAGATTTCTGTAGAACTTGAGAAGGAGATGGAGGAGACCGGTTGGGCTGGTCGAACCGTGACTTTGAAGTTCAAACTCGACACTTATCAAGGTTGGGTGTTCGTCCAATATCCGCGTTAGAGAATACTGACTTATAATCTTTCCCAGTGTTTACGCGAGCCAAATCTTTCGACCGTTGGATAACCAAGAAGGAGGATTTGTTTGCAGTACGTTGTCGACGCCGTTATGCTCCCGTTCACTGTCTGATCAGATATCCCAAGACCGGCAAAGAGCTCATTCAATCTGAGTTTCCCCTGTCTATCCGGCTCATTGGCTTGCGGGTGACGAAATTGAAAGATTTACGATCACCTACAGAACCAGCAAATGGGATCAAACGTGTGCGCCAAATGAACCATTTTTCTCTTACATCCTTTTCTTACTAATCCCTGTATAGTTCTTTGAACCTCTTCAAAGTGGACGGCCTCATAAGAAGGCCAAGTTGGACCATGGCGAGACCGATGTGGATACGATAGACCATGTCCACGACGACTATGAGGACGCGATGCCAGATTTTCACGAAAACGACGAAGACGAACGGCTTTCTGATCAGGCGGATTTTGAAGAACTCATCGAAGAACAGAGCGATACAGTAAGGACACATGCCGTGAAACCCCGGGCCCCAGTGTCTGCGCCGGCCCCCTTCCGTCCAAGTCTTACGAACGTCGACGCTCTACAATCATCTACATCATTAACCCCGGGTCCAAGTGGTTCACGAGCCATTAAACCGCGCAGTTTCAGTGATGCAACAGGACCATTGAAACCCAAACCTGGCAGAACCCCGAATGCAAGTATAGAGACGCAAAACTGCCCTGTGTGTGGAAAAGCCCTTCGAACAGACAATCAAGGCCTCAATTCTCACATCGACTTCTGTCTGAGCCGTGGCGCAATACGGGAGGCTCACGGCGAAGCTGGCAATTCTGTGAAAGGCACCATGTCTGGTTTTAGGCCTATCAGCAAGGGGAAAGCGAAGTTGAGAAAGTGAGTTATAGACTCTTATCCGATGTACAACTTGATGTAAAATAGGATCTTCGCTACCTAGCCACAACTTACATTACAATCACGGTCTCTGACATTCTTTGACCTTGGTCTCTTACTGAGCTGCCTCGAACCTCGACGGCAGGATACCCTCCAGGCTAGCTTTGATCTCTGTAATCATCCAAGCCGTAAGCACTCAAAACTTTGCTCCGACTTCGAGTAATATCCTTACGCAATGCAAGGACGCCACTGTAGAAGCGGCACATGGACAGATTCCCTGTGTATGCAATTAACCAATTGGTAGACAATCCTCACACATCTTAGCTCACCGACTCCGATCCAAAGACCCTCGTGGCCTGAGCTCTTCCACACAGAGTTTAGCTCTCCTTCTTGATCCAGTCCCCACACAGAATGGAGCTTATCAGCAATCCCATCGCCACAGACAGTTTTTACCGCATCCGCTGCATCTCCAAAGCTAAACCTTTTCTGATTAACGAGTTTCTGAGAAAGTCCAGGGAAGATGCATACCCTGTCGCGAAGACGACGACATCTGCATCAAGCGTGGAGCCATCTTCAAACTCCAGTCCAGTTTCGTTGAAACGTTTGATTGCGCCGCCAGCCTTGAGCTTAATTTTGCCGTCAATGATTTCTTTGCTTCCGCCGGTGTCTGTGCCACTGGTGTGATCATCGTTGGAAACATTCCGGAGCAAAAGTGGGCCACACCAATATAATATCCTCCGCCTCGTGTGAACACGAGCGGGAAGATGCCAGCATCATCTGGGCCCAGATTAGTCTTGAACCCAACTTTCTCGAGCTCATCAATGGTGTCCCTGTAATCGTGCCAAGGTAAAAATTGGTTCCGTATCAGAGGTGGCTTGCGGCACACGCACTTGTCAGCCGTCTGCGCCAAGTATGGTGTTACCCTCTTGTGAAGAAGTTTTACGACTGGAAACGTGAGAGACGCGTTTACACGGTCAGCGTGCTCGAGATTAGCGCCTTCGTTGTAGACTCCTAGAACACAAAAACAGTTGACCATTTGATCAGATATGATGTAGTTGGTTGCAGAATAAGATAACCTACCCCCGAGAAGTCCTGCGATTGCCTTTGCTGAAATTACATATGTCGACGACCTCTGATACCTAAATAACGAAAGGAAGTCAGGCTCTTATTCTAAAACCCGGTTGGGACTAAAATACATGGTGACATCGACCCCATGCTTGGTGAAATCTTGTGCGATGTCATGTGCTGAACAATCATAATCATTAGTCTTACTCACTGATAGTTGAATGCATAGAATGATGTACCTGAGTTACATGCACCGACGACAACGGCTTTCTTTCCAATGAAGTTTCGGGCAGTTTTAAAAGCGGCAGAATGTAGGACTTCGCCTTTGAAAGCGGCCTTCAGAATATGTCAATAAATGAAATTGTGGCGCAACTGGCACTTTGGAGTCACCTGGTTCGCGACATCGGGAATATTGGGGATCCCTCCACCAAAGCCGGTGGCAAAGATTAAATGTTTCACTGTGAAGCTCCTGGTCTCACTGCCACCTCGGATGATAGTTACAAACCAGGTCTTTGAGTCATCGTCCCACGTCGTGCTTTGAATATGGGATGAAGTCCAAACGCTCAACTCGAGGGTCTCAGCGTACGCTTCCAGAAAACTGGCAAGCTATAGAAAAATTAGCTTGTAAGTCGGCATGGATTTAAGGGAACTCTTGACCTTTCCGGCGGAGCAATAAACAGGCCATGAAGAGGGAAATCTGGAGTAAACAGTCAGCGATGATAGGCCCCGCCAGAAAAATCACTCACGGCAAGTATGGGAGGTGGTCATACCCTGCCAGTGAATCCCAAACATTAGATGGAAGTCCCCACTCGGAAGATGCAGACTTACACACGGTGTCATGTAAGCACAGAGAGTCGTAGCGATTTCGCCACTAACATGATCAATGATCAGAATATCGTCATACTTTCAAGCAAGCCAGACCGCCATACGCTATCTCCAATGCGCGCAGTTCGCTCGATGACAAGCGTAGGAACATCTAAGTGCTTGAGACGCGCAGCGATCTCCAACCCAGCTTGTCCTCCACCTGGATGCAAAATGAATTTTGTGTATCGGTTCAAAGTTGAATTATTCCTTACCAATGACAAGGGCCTGAGGTTGCTCATCGGTGAAATCAGCCTGTCCCTGCCGCAAGGCCTCCCATGGTTCAAGGATCGGCGTCGTGCTTCGATTCACACCAACCTGCGTGTACGATATTTAAGGCCCTGACGAGGCCGATGATGGAAGAAGATTACTCACCTTCTCCTCGTAATTCTTTAACGCATCCAGGCAAGTAAATATGGTAAATGCCCGCCACTTCTCATCAGCTCCTGGGACAAGGCGACCTATTCCTGACCCACGTCCGATGGGGGTCTCAAATTCAAAAGTGAATTGCACATAGGAGAGATCTGGGAAGGGACTGTCTATCACAGGTCGATTGTGAGGCGCCTGCAATAGATGGAGCGATGCCAGGTGGCTTCCACGAGAATCCAAAAGAGCCCTGATGCTCTCCCATCCTTTCAGAGATCTAATATCAGAAGTGAGAGCTAGGATATCCCTCCAGTAGGATTCTGCAAGAAAGAGGTTCTTGGCAGCTTGAACATCCTGTTGCGCGTTCAAACTCTCAGAGAACGCCGACAACCAGTCCTGTGCGATAGTCGCCGCGTCTGCAGACTCGGGAACCTTGGCTTTTAGCCTGTCTAGAGTAGGTAGCGCAGAATCTGTAACCGCCATTGGCTTTCACAGCTGAGTCCCGAGCCTGGCAGTGAGTGGTCCAGCTGGAACTGAGATGTCTGTCACTCCAGGCGAGGCTCCGCTTCAGCATCATCGATAAATATCGATCCGGAGAGTTCTGTCAGTTGTGTGTCGCGTGAGCGGCGACCTTCACTAGATCATCGCGAGGTTGAAGGTTCAGTCCAAAGTCAACCGGCGCCATCCGAGTTGATTGACATTGTGTGGGACACTTTACTATATTCTCGCATCATCGTGTGGCTCACAACAAACATCGCGTGGGACCAAGCTCGCTTTAACTGACAATATTCCAACTCAAGGAAGGCACAAGAAAGAACGCTACAGATACACATTTATTTTCTCTGCAGCACTTCATCGAGTGGCGCAGACAGAACATACGATTAGGGTATCGCGGTGGGATTCACGAGATAATTGAAGCCGAATTCAAGCATCTGTTTCCAGCAAAAAGTGATTCAAGAAAAGTCGCAAGAAGATAAGCGCATACCTTGCCATGTTACTTTTGTCCGACGAGAAGAGTCGTCCGCATCACTGACGTCATGCCCAAGGGCACTGCCGCCACCTTTTCCAGCGTCCCCAACCGACGTATCCGACAGCTGTACTTCAACAGCAGAGTCCTTTCTATCAGAAATTGACCGCACTGTAGGAATGCCGACGTCAGTTTCGCCCGAATCTTCTGAAATGTCCCGCTCCCAGCGGAAGTGATCCATCCATCCGGTCGTGGTGGTCGCTCCCACGCCGGCGCCGACTGCAGATTCTCCGTACGCAGTAGATCTGCCATGCCAAGTCGCAAATTGAACGCCGCTTGGGCCATGCGTGGCATTCGCTCTGCGACGTGATCGCTGCATCGCGAGAAGCGACGTCACAACCACAGGTATATTGCACACAATGAGGGATATGCAGTCCTCAACGATGGCGGCCATAACTTCTTGACTTTCGCTGGAAAGATTTCAGCTTTCAAAAACGGGCCAACATCAAGGCGAATAGATACATACGCGTGGACGATAATGAATGCGGCATGTACCACAGACACGATTGTGGTGATCAGGCAGGTGGAAAAAATAACTGACAATCGCCGGCGAAGTTTTTTATCACTGAGGTTCCGAAGAAGCCTTAGTGGAGCAACAATAAGAATGATGTCCGCGGTCAAGTCGGCTGATGAATAATGAGCAAAGAGCAGCGAAAGGGAGGATTGGCTACTTGCTGACGAGTTGGAGAACGACCACCTGGCGGGTTAAGGCGCATTGCGGATTATTTGTATATTTCCAACGTGGCTCAGGTTCGCAGACCCAGAACAGCTGGGCGACGAGGACAAAAGTGGTCAAGGAGAAAAAGATAGCGATAATGAAGAGATTGCGTCGTCGGGTAGGGCTTTGTTCGATCCGAATTATTGAGAATAAGATAGAAAGTCTCGCGAACCTATGGATATAATCTGAATGTACATGGGATAAACTCTTAGAGGTCACGACTTACCAGACGACCGTGTAAAAGGGAGCTGCCATGAGGTAGTAAGCGGCGACCATAGCCCCCCTTGTGCTCGATTTGTTGATGTGAATGAAAACACCAGAGAACATGAGAAGTTGAGATATTGCCGATAGCAGTGCCCAGGCCTATTTGCCAGTGGATCGTCATGAGGTCGGAAACAAAGAGCGCCACGACGTTGTACTCACGTCATCAGCCCAGTATCTTCCTCGTCGAATCCACAGGCGGTATGCTGTAGTAGCAATGGCAGGAACTGTGCACACCACCGCCGTGACTGGTTCCGAAGTGCAACTTGGTCAGTTCAACCTCTAGTCAGACGACACAAATGCCACTCACTCCCAATCTTAACCAAAGGGTCCGAGGCGTTCAACATTGTGGCAGATAATTAACAGCCTGCGGTGAGTGTGTTTTCATGCCATGCGAGGGAGAAAGTTGAAAGGGTCGCCGAGTAACGCGACGTGGTATCTATATACTTACGGAGTAGCCTGCGAAGCATCACTGACAAGTCGTTACGGCATACCTCGGGGATTCTTTGATGTCCCTGTCGCCGAGACATTTAGCTGCCGCTGGGGATAAAAATCTGCGTGTCGGTTGCGAATATACTGAATGGCGGTCTTGGGGCCAAGTTGAGGATGGGCGTAGGACCAACATTGGAGCTCCGCGCCTGCAAACCTGGACCGAGTTCCGACTTCCCAAGTGACCTTTAAGTAAATGTTATGGTTGTTTTTCCAAACGTCCTATTTGCCGCGATGTGCTTTAAACGAAGCTTGCACCCCATTCCCAGCTTGTATATATCTCATACAAAGCTCATCGACAGCTCTGCCCTTCGAGGCCAACTCGATCACCCGTGATTCCAGCGCCTTGGGAACGCAAACCACTCCATCTATGTCTGCGACCATCCAATCGCCAGGCTCGACTGTGACTGGTGGAAACGGATCCTTTTCAGAGATATTTCCCTGTAGTTGGATGAGAAGGGGGACGTTGATTTCCGATGGTCGAGTGAAGGGGGATTGTCCTAGCGTCGAATGACCTCTTGCAAACACGGGAAACTGCAGCAGTTGGTGCTCAGCAAGATCGCGACAGCGTCCGGAGATGATCACGCCGACCGCCGACCGAGCTTGAGCTCCCGCCGACATGAGACCACCCCACACCGCATTCTTACTGTCTAGAGTAAATCAGTCAGTGAACAATATGCCAAGCCAGAGGGGATGCACTCAACAGGGAGGCGCGTTAATGACGATAATGGATCCGGCAGGTGCAGTATCCACGAAATGAGCCGAGAGTTTAGGGGCAGAAATGTCGGAAGTAGCAACCATTTGGACGGTGTAGGCTGGAGCACAGATGCGGCTGCTAGGAGGGGGAGACATCACGGATATGTCGGGAATGTGGCCACCATGAGGGATATCGAGTTTGATGAGCGCGTCAGAGATTTCACAGGTAGAAAATTCGACCAGAGCTGAGGACATGGTCGGATGCGGGTACACAGAGGGCTGATTATCTCCATGATTCTCACACTCTTTTTTGGAATACTTATTTATTTACACAAATCAAGTGCTACATATTCAGTAATCAAGCGCCACACAATCCCGTCGGGTCAACTGCTAATATTAGGCTAATGGTCTTCATATATGGGCATTATTATAACTGTGATAATAATAATTCAACGCTTGACTTAAAGTAAGTACATCGAAGACAAGCTGCTGAGAAAACAAAAGAAAACGCAAGGTACATATAATAGTGGCTAGCCTTGGCTGCTAAATTACGCTGGGGATGTATCACGGTAGGAGCGATGGATCAAGTATCTCCTTCACTTGACTGTTTTTTTTTTCGGGTGACTTGAATAGGACCGTTGCCGCGGTATCGATATGATGCCCTTCAAGCCAGGGACCATTTTCATCACGACCATCTTCGGATAGTTACGCGTCAACGCGGCTGGCAAAGAAAATTGAGTTCCAGGTCTTTCTTTGAGGATATGTATTAGGTAGAACAAAACTTACGATCACCCTGCTCAATGACATCCATCATCGCCGCTTCCCAATACTGAGCGAACAGATTTGCGTGGTCTCGATTTGCATTGGGGTCCTTGAGAGGTATCGATTGTCCCGTCATACCGTTCCGCTGACCAAACCAAAGGAACTTTAAAAGTCCCCTTTCAGCGATGATCAGGACCTGGATTGTGTTGTTGCCTCGGTTGTCGGTCTTGAAATTGTCGATGACGTGGTCGGGATACGTATTCTCAGTAAGATTGTAGAGGACGAGTTCACGCGACATAACATTTCCGCCCACCATCTGGGAAATACATGCACCAAGTAAGCAACGTGGGACGCGTCGAAATGGGAGAATACAGATGCGAAATTGCTTCCTAGGGGGTCGACCCCCCGAGTTAGGCTTGTGCTCCAACTCGATAGTGAATCTGGTAAAAGTAGATCAGATAGTTAAGCACGAAAAATTCGGGAGGTGACTGACACGTATTTGCTGAGGATGTCATCCGGCTGGTTTGGTAGATTGAGAGCCCAAAGCGACCAGGAGTGAAGCGCTTCTCGCCAATCCTGGGTCCATCTATTGAGCGAATGCAGAAGGTCGACCCCCGCAGGGTCACTCTGAATCTTGTTGAAAACATCTCCGTTGCAGCACTTTTTATGGTCCGGCCAAGCCTTCTTTTGGCATTCTTTGGAACAGTAACGGACGACGCTGCCAGAGGAGACTTCATTGGTCGAGTTTTCGCGACAGCAATACACGCGACGTACCGACACTTTGCACATGCCTTCACGTTATCCCTGCCAGCGTCAGCGTAGCAGTAGCTGCAGCGGCCTCTAGAGTCGGACATGGTGGCAAGGTACAGAGCATGGAGGGCAACGCGCAGAACGCAACTGACATGCAAATTATAAGTTATTTATGTAATTGAGTTGATAAGTTCCCACGTAATAATAGCACTCACGCCAGGGTCCTGCTCATCGCCGTCGTCGCTGTGCCACATAGCGAGCTCGGCGCATATTATACCATGGCCGCCCGTTCCCCACCTGCAAGGCCACATATTGGAATACACCCTTCCAACCACTTTGGAGCTCGTGCTGCAGGCGATTGGGGCGAGGATGATGCTTGGGACAGCGGCTCAGATTCAGAATCTCCACGACAATCTTCTCTCACTAAATCTTGGAATCGTTCATCAGCTTCAGCGTCTACGACGTCGCCCAAACCAGTACCGAAACACACCAGCAACTCGACGTCGTCTCTTGCTTTCTCATATACCCATGTGAGTGCTCCGAATCCAAGTTCGTATCCTCCACGGGAGGAAACAACACTGGAGCCCAAGAGTGGATGGACCCTGGTCAAGAAATCTAATGAACGGAGGAGAGGAGAGGCAGATGATGTATCGGGACAGGGCAATGACTCCCTCGATGCAGTGGAAGGTCAAGGAGACGCCGATGTGGAGGGCGACATGATCTTGGGCGATCTGGAAGCGGAGGTGGCTGCGCTGGATCAAGCACTACCGCCAGCCATACCACCCCACATAAAGGCCAAACATGGCCAGGGTGTCATACGAAGCAATCTGGAAGAAATTGTTTACGGTAATGTCGTTTCAACTCGGCACCAGAGCGAACGTTAACTCTGCATCCCTTTCAGACCCTCTTAATGGCGTGAAGCATCGAGTTCGACGTCCTGAATCTTCTCCCGTGCGGCCTCCGAACGGCGAGGAAGGGAAGGCAACCCCTGCTCACCACCGTGAACGGTCAGAGAAGCTTCTAAGAGAGCGGTCAATACGCTCCAACAGGAGGCACAAGTTTGTGGACTGTTTATCGAGTCACGATGTCAACATTGGTGAGCTTCAATACTTGTTGCTACGCTGTGTATTCTGACATGTGTAGCTGAGTTAAGGAAACTTGCCTGGGCTGGTATACCAGCGGATCTCCGTCCCATGGCCTGGCAACTTCTCCTGGTACATTTCTTGATCGTATTACATTTGATTCTCCCACTTACACAGTTGACAGGGCTACCTTCCTCTGCCGACCCCGCTTCGTGCAACAACACTGGCACGGAAACGGGGCGAATACCTCTCCCTAGTCGAGGTTGCCTTCGCTCGGGATCGCGAAGGCCTCGATCAGCAGATATGGCATCAAATTGAGATCGACGTGCCCCGAACACGTCCAGGGGTCAGGCTCTGGATGCACAGTGCGACGCAGCGGGTACGATTCCGGGCTGCCCGCAGCTCTCGCAAATGTGACGGTTAACATGTTCGGCAGAGCCTGGAGCGGATACTGTACGTATGGGCTATTCGACACCCTGCAAGTGGGTATGTCCAGGGCATCAACGACCTTGTAACCCCGTTTTTCCAAGTATTCCTTTCCGCGTATATTGGTTCGTCAAATCGATCGTTCTGCTTTTATTACAAGCTGACTGTCGGGGCAGAATCGGATCCGGAAAACTTTGACCCTTCTCTCCTTCCTACGAATGCTCTAAACGCGATCGAGGCGGACTCCTTCTGGTGCTTATCACGCCTGCTTGACGGCATCCAAGACAACTATATCTTCGCGCAACCTGGTATCCAAAGAAGCGTACGTCGGATGGCGGAGCTGGTGGCACGAATAGACGGTGTGTACCTATGTTCGTGAGTCTCATTATTTTATCGCTGATGACTACAGTTCCACTATCGGCCCATCTGGAGTCGCAAAATGTGGAATTTATGCAATTTGCATTTCGATGGATGAACTGCCTGTTGATGCGGGAAATCAGCGTGCAAAATACCATACGAATGTGGGATACTTACCTGGTACGTGCTGCCGCCCCCTCACGCCAAGGCATTTGGCTCACCAGAGTATAGGCGGAAGGCCCCGATGCTTTCTCTCAGTTTCATCTCTATGTCTGTTCCGCCTTTCTCGTCAGATGGAGTGAGAAGCTACGGCAGATGGATTTTCAGGTATGTGTACATCCGTCCCCCTCCTCTCGAATTACGCCATTGAAACCGTGGCCCAGGGCATCATCATGTTCCTACAGTCCCTCCCTACCCAGGACTGGGGCGACCATGAGATCGAAATGCTTCTCAGCGAGGCTTTTGTCCTCAACTCAATATGGCAAAACGCGCAAAGCCACTTCAGCGGGAAGTGAAAACGGCAAACATCTGTGCCGACTTTATATCACATGTAGCACTTCATGTAAGTTTAAATTGAAGCCAGCAGAGTATACAACGAAACCACGAATCCGATGACGGATTCATGCAGTTGCAAATGGAGGGATCTTATTCCGAAGCATAGGAAGTATATGGGTTCTCTAATTGTCTGATTTGCCCTTGACAAAGGCAATTTCTCTGTCGAGGGCCTCCTTGAGAGTCTTTGCCTGATCTTCGCTCTGGAGCCGCACACTGTATGTTTGTGAAGCTCCCGTCGCGTCATGACCAACGAAAGTGAGGGCTTTCTTGGTCTGGGTGGGTTTCAACCCAGAATAGACGGAGAAGTTCTAAAATGGCCGGATGAGGTTGCGAGACATGTAAGAAGGGATCGGTACGAACAATGTTAACCTTCCCAGTGCTGCTGTTCCGGAGAAGAATTCTTCGCGCATCTTTTGTCTTGTGTTTCTTGAGACGCAGAACGCCTGATATCATCACGTCAGTCCTCAGCGAAAGCCACGAAAATGTGCGGACATACCAATACCAAGTTCTGCCCAGGTAGCAGGTCCACTTTCCGGCTTGGACAACCGGAATGCTTTCAGCTTGGCAGAATGCACAGTCTCCTCATCTTCTTCTCCTTCGCCCTCTTCGTCATGGGGGCTTTTGGAATTCAGCCCAAAGGTTGGCGGTGGCTTGTCACTGTCGTCTTCTTGACTCGTCGTAGCAGTGTCCTCGCTGCCCTTCTTGTCTGCAGCTTCCAACGATGAAGCATCATCCGCACCCGGCTTCGGTGGGCTACCGAAGCCAAACCCAACAGGGTTGCCAATACTGCCTCCAGGCTTGCTACCAAACCCTCCAAAGCCACCAAAGGCTTGAGGTTTCGCTGCTGCTGCTGGAGATGTAGAAAATGAAGGTTTATCCGAACCGAAAACGTTGCTACTGGAAGAGGATCCAGTGATTCCGAAGGCGCTCGTACTGGTGCTCGACGCTGAGGGTGCGCCGAAGGCGAAAGACGATGATTGCGTGCTTTTGTCAGTGGAACCGAAGGCAGATTTAGCAGTCGTCGCTCCAGACGGAGCGCCAAATGAACCGAACGGTCTTAGGGACGTGCTCTTCTCTGCGTCGCTGTTAGCTGCAGAAGTAGCACTGAAGCTACCTCCGAACGGCGGCGGTGCCGGCGCGGAGATTTTCTCACCAAACGGGCTAGGACTATTGGACAAGGATCCACCGAATGGGGAAACAGAACCAGAGCTTGGTGTTAACACAAAGGGATTCGCAGATGTACTCGCCTGGGTCGGAGGAGGTACGGCGAAGGAAAAACCTGATGCAGTCGTAGTGGGAGGTGTTGCGGAGGGAGTGAAAGTGAATCCAGATGCTGGGGTTGAGGAAGACGAAGTGAGTTTGGGTTGAAAGCCTCCGCCGTTGCCTCCAGAGCTAGTAGATGTCGAAGGACTGGGTTTGCCGAAACCAGCAAACGATGTGGGTGGTGCTGGCATGGACGTGGGCTTGGGAGGAGCCGCTGCCGCTGTCGCCGGAGAAGGCTTTTTGGACTTGTCGTCGAATTCTTTTTGAACATCCAAGCGAAGACTCTTGTACTGATCGAGAAGATCTGAAATGTCCACAAAGGGGTCCTTCTCTGTGGCCTTGGACACAACATCGAGGAGCGAGACGTTCAGTCCACGGAGAGACGTGTAGTACTTGAGAAGAGCCGGGTCATCGACGTCCGTTGTCTCACTGGTTGAGGATGGGGTGGATGGAAAAGCAGACTTGGGAGATGTCGATTCCGGCTTAGATGGGACAGGACTGAGGAATGATGCAAATGTTTTAGCGGTATTCGACGCGGAGGTTGCCACAGCCGGGGCGCTATGTGCAGGGCTGAAGGAGTTCAAAGCAGGCGTCGTGGATAATGGTGGGGGAAAGGAGGGGGACGCAAATCCGGAGAAGCTGGCAAATTTCTGGACTGGAGCAGGAGATGCCTGCCAAATGTGTAAGGATCAGCTGCATGTAAGTTGCGCGCATAACTGTGACACAAACCTCCGATGTTGAAGTCGTCGGAGTCAGAGTCGTCGCTGTGAAACTCGTAGCAGATGAACGCTTCGGTAGTCCGCGCATCCTATGAAGCTGGATATTCAGTCAAAGAAACGAGAAATAACTGTGCCCACACACGGTCGAGAGGCTAGGACAGCGTCGTCTGCCTTGCGGAAACCCTCAGTCGGTTCCTAATAGGATCATTCAGCAGGAATGACGACCAGATGCAAAGCACTGTACCTCCGCGTCGTCCTCGTCGTCCTCATCCCTGTCCTTTATGAGGTACTTTTCTGCGCCGCGCTTCATGGGTGCCAGTGGCAGTCAAGACGACAATCAACTTGAGCGCGTTCCAAGTTCACGTGAAAGGCTTTGTTTTGGAACAGCGACAAACAGCCCCTCGGATGTGTGGCAATGTAACATTTTACAGAGGTCTACGATACAGTACTAGTACTAAACAGGTATCCAGGTAGATAGAGAAAGTGATAGAAAGAGAACAGAAACATTCTATTATTATATGATGGATCAATTAACGAACGGAGTCTTAGCGGGTAAAACAGCTTTCAACGCCTGAAATGTGAGCTGTATGCCGCTGTGAATAGCCCATAGCATAGACACTGAGTGTGGACAACAACAGTCAGCGGAATACCGGAGAGTAGGAAATAACAAGACCCACTAAACAGTATGGGAAGCCAGAAAATCAGCAACATCTTATCATCTGCAGGGGGGCACAGTCAGTGGAAATTCGGATGTGCACCAGACGAAGAACTCACGTTTCTTCTGGAGTTTCTGGGCTTGTTTTTTGCTCGGCCGGTAGCCGTATGCATTGACCTCCCGGTCAGGGACTGGAACCATGTTGTACCCAACAGGTCGAAGATCGGCCGTGGAAGCATGGCGACCCGCCTCACTCGTGCTAGCCTCCCCTTCCCGAGGTTCGGCTGCGACAACACCTTCCGGCACCTCAACAACAGTACTGCAAGATTCTTGTTGGTTGTCTTCGCGAGGTGTGTACACCGGCGGAGGCATCTCCTCTTGTTTAGCGGTCGCGATTGCAAGTGCAAACCACTTCTCCCAGGTCGCGCGCAGCTCCTGAGCAGTGCGGATGGCACCAGCACCGACTCCCTTGACCTCCTCGTTGCCCTCCGCACCATTGTCCTTGTTCACGTCTTGACCCGGATGCTCGCCGCCCAAGAACGCCGGCCAGCCAGGCATCATCGGGACATAAACAGGGAAGACCATCGGAATTTGGGGGAGGACACCCCACGGTACAGCCGGCATCCCAGGCAAATGCGGTATGGGGAGCTGCGCAATATTGGGAATGATACCTTGCGTTGTTGGGAACTGCGCCAAGGTGCGCTGGATCATCTCGATAAACGACGCGGTTTGTTTCGCGTCCACGCCATCCGTGGTCGACCGCTTCTCGTCAGCACCAGCGCCCTTTTCGGTCTTTACGTCCGGGAGGGAAGACGGAGGCGGCATTGCTGTGCGCGATGTGTCAACGGATCGTGTGGGAGTAGCCTTGCCGGACGCACCACCACGGCGCAGGTTTCGGCGCGATGCGCGTTTCGTGGGGGTCCGGCGTACGGGCGTCTCTGGCTCTTCCTCGGCATCGCCCCACTGCGCTTCCTCATCCGAATCGGACTCGTTTTCGGTGATGGCATCACCGAACAACTCGACCATATCCTGAGAGCATTCGCTGGGGGTCTTGCCGAGGGCGTTGACGATCTCTCTATCAGCACCTGCGTCCAACAGAACACGGACGCAGGCTTCTGATTTCGAGAGGGCAGCGAAGTGGAGAGCCGTATAACCGTTCCTATCACGCGCATCTAGATCGATTCCCCGTTTGACCAAGAAAGTCACCAGAGATGAGAAACCCAAGAAGCTTGCGAGATGGAGGAGAGTTTGGCCACTCGACGTGGTGTGAGAGATAGCTTGCGGCGTCTCGATGAAACCAGGGGCCTCGTGGTCCAAAGGTATATCAAGAACCTTGAGGAAGTCGACGAGCGAGCTCTCGAAGTGTTCGGTATCGCCCGCACGGCTGAGGAGCATGGGTCGCAGGTCGCGCGTGGAAGAAACAGAAGAAGCTAGCTGCATCATGTTGCTGTTGTTGCCACTGTTTTGCGACTCGTTCTCAGACCCGCCTACAATGCGCATGGCGACGTTCTTCGCATCCTCGATCTTGCCGGTCATCTTGAGTCCCACAACTTGGAGAGCGAGCTCCATCCTGGAGACGAACTGATTGAGGAGGGGCGACATGAACTGGAGGGAAAGTACTCACAAGGCTCTGTCGGACTCGTCGGTATACGTGAAGAGAGAAGGAGGTGCGGTTGATTGGTCCACCATCTTGGGGAATCCATCAAACCAGACCGCGACCACGCCGGCTGTAGCCCTCGGAGGCAGGACACAGACCAACGCATTATCGCTCCAGCGCTGCGTGGAGCTCGCCGCAACATCGCCAAATACGCAGTTCAGCTGCAGCGAGGGATGGAAGTTGGCGCCAAGTATAGTGACCTCGATTCCACCATGCGTCGGACCCATATTAGGGATCAGGCGGTGGATTATAGGCAGCTGCATGCTCATGCCTTGCTGATCAAAAAACAGGAAAGGCATGGGGTGCGGGTGTGTCGGCATCACGACAGAAGGAACGGCGGTGTGTAAGGAAAGTGGAGATGGGGCGTGAATTATTTCGTGCTGCCGGCTGGGATCGGTTAGGTTGATGTCAGGGCTTCGGTCCAATGGGGTGACAAGGGTATCTGGGGAGGAAGTTTCGGACCCGTTGGAGGAATACTGCAGCTGTGGTGGCGGTTGCGGAGGCATATGCTCGGTGTATATTTGCTGCATGACGGCAGAAGGAGTTGGCGACCTGGTGGGTAATGAAATGAACGTGGACGAAGGCGAAGGCACGCTTGCAACACTGCTCTCTCTGGATAGTCGGTTGGGCTTGCCCGAGGAGTCATAAGGCTTGGGTCGCTTGTTACCTGTGTCCGCTCTCCGCTTGGAGGGGGCGCGAGAGTCGGGCGATAGGTCCTGTACGGGTCCTGCGACTTGTGGCCAATCGGTTTCCACGCTCTTGAACCCATTGTTAAGTTCGGTCTGTCTCGCTGCGTTCGGTGCGGTCTTGTGGTCATCGGTGATCATGATGGGCCTTGAAGAGCCAGTGCCCACAATCCGGCCTAGGTGGTTCATCATCGTGAAGTGGACATTGAAGCCGACCTTCTCTCGGTGGTGTCGACAGTAACATGTGATGCGGAGGGGTAGGACGACCGAGCCTGTGGAGAAATCAAGAACCTCAGCGCAGTTAAATTGGATAATGCTGGTCGTGTCTTCGATTTGTTTGCTCTTCGGGGCACGATTAGATGATCGATCATCGCCAGACTCGGTATCTGACCGCGCGGGTCTTACGCGGGCGGCAAGTTTCTTCGCCACACGTTTCGCCTACGGTCGTATTAAAAAGAGTGTTTAAGTGAACGAATTGGGTCCGGTTTACTCACCTCGCGCGTCTGACAACTTGAGCAGCTGAGAACCCGGTTATGGGGTGGTGAAGCACACGTGACAGTGGCTGAAAGATGCAGGATATCTTGGGCATCAGGATCTTGCGATTGTCAATACACTACGAGGATCGAGAAGGTTCAATGAATACCTATTTTTCCCTGCTTGCGCGTGCGCTTCTTCGTCGCCGTTCCGTGTGGCAACTTGAGCCATTTCCATGATCCAACACGGGCATACTTGTATGGGTCGGATGACGAGCTTGCGTCAGCAAGGTCGACTGTAACTCGAACTTGAGTTTCTACGCGCGATTTGGTGCCCCCTTCTGGGATACTTGGGACCATGATTGGAAGGCTGGAAGACACGTCAATAGAGTTGATAGATTGAGAAAGCATGTACACACTTGTAGCAGGATTCCTTTGGCGGGCGGACAACCCTCTGGTTCATAGACGAAGGATCCTGCTTTCGAGGCAAAGACGCAGGCGGTGGGATGGGTTTGGTGACCGACATGGGGCCATTACGAGAAGGTATGAGGATATTGCCCGGCCTGAAACTTGGCACCATTCGGCCAACAGGGGAATGGGAAGAGTTGGCGTGAGCAGGTTTGTGCGTAGGTGAATTGTACATTCCAGGAGTGCCAAACGTCGAGGCGGGTGAACTGTCGCGGATGAGTTGCATTTGGGTGAAAATGGACGTGAAAGACGTACTCGTCATATGCGTGTTGCTCAATCAACTCGTCCAGATGAAGCATTGTATCATCCTCCGACTTTCGTGGAGTAACAAACTCGGAAGTGTTCATCTCCCATCCTGTATGTTCCCCCAGTGGCTTGTGCTGTTGCATGGACGGAAGGTACCAGGAATTGGATAGGTCAAGGTCGCTCTGAATGGCAATCGGGTCCATAGAATCAAAGACCTCCGGGGTTGCTGGAGAAGGCGAGCGAGAGCCTGCCACCGTCGCGGATGACGACGAGGACATGGTAGAGATAAGGAAAGAGAACTTAGGGACAAGGTTTGGCGCAGTGCCAGGAAAACGGCAATGAGGTGCAGCGCTTTTGTTTGCCCAAGGCAAATAGAAGGTGGGACTCCTGCCACTCCAGGCTGCTGCAGTTGATCGCCCTGATCATCTGCAGCCTGCAGATTTCCCCGCTGCATGTCAAACTGCCAGCTGGAGATAATTGCGATGGATTTCACTCACTGTTGAGGTACTTTCATAGTCAACTCTTCGAAGTTCGACGGTAGTGCGTTAGAAATCTTGTTTCCACGCGCGCAACGAATAATACGGTCGCGGCTTGCGTTTTCCACTTGCTTGAATCTCTCGTGCGCATCTGTCGGCGCCCTGTGGTGTTCCGCACAATCAGCCATCTCCAGACCTGCCCGCGCGTTCATGTCCTGAATCTTGAGTTCAGCCTTGTTATCACTCCCCAATGTCTAGCCGGTATGTCATGATAGAGTCAAGCATGTCGTCAAGCGTTTCTGCCAAAAAGACCCCCTGGCACCTCGAATGCTGCACTTTGATTTGGTCCTGCTTAGATCTAATGCCTACGCGCAAGCCGAATCACGACGTTTTCCGGTCTCCGTTGAATTCGGAATCGGTGTGCTCGTTGTGCAAATTGCAATGCTCATATGTCGCGTCCGATCCCCTCATACAGGTCGCCTCTATGTTAAATCATTCCTATCTAGAAGTCTGTCACAGGCTGCTGCAGGAAAGCCTCTTCCACGCCAGGAAATTCTGACTCTGCTTCACAAAACAACTATGTTACTTCCCCGCGCGCTTGCTCCCAAAGCTCAGGCAGGAACCCCCACCGAGGCCCTGGAATTTTGGAAGGATGTCTTGGCTGGAACATATGACGACCTGCTGTCGAAGGAATCGAGGCCTGGAAGCATCGCGGGTAGGACGCCAACTGTGTATCACTCGGAAGCTAACACTCCAACATTTTACTTATAGTATACGGGGTCGATGAATGGTCCGGTGCGCAAGAGCTAATAACTGCCTTGTTGGAGGAGCCTTTGACCTCTGACGAATCTTCCAATGATCAAATTCGAAGTCGTTGGAAGAAGCATGGCGGTCAAACGAGTCTAACTATTTCGTGCGTGTACTCTCCATATTATCCTGCAAATCTCAACCAGAATGCGCCACAGCTCAACCCAGAGCGCTGGGACTTCCACAATTCAAACACCGTCGGCATTCCTTCAACAATTCTCCATCCCACTCCAAATAACCGAGCTATCTACCTCTCCTTCATCCTCAGCTCTTGATGAGTCGACGTCCGATGCACTCGCGAAAGCTGACATAGCTGTCATTGTCTGCAACCCCGTCACTACCCCCATCTCTACACTTCTCCGAAATCCCCTGCTTTCCAGAAACCCCAAAACCATCCTCGTTTTGACATCCACGCCGTCAGGCCCCGCGGCAGAGGCTCTCAAAGCTCAACTATTGTGCCATCTACCGGAACAAGCCTGGGGTCCCCCACGTATCATCTTCGCGGACCCGGCACGCGCGGTAGCTGCGAACAAAGCCTTCAAATCCGACTCTAGATCTTCAGCCTCTGTGCAAAGATACCAAGACGATTTTGTCGGCTCCCGAGTGTCTACGGTCACCGCTGCCTTGAAGGAACTCCTGCCTTCAACTACAGGTCCAAACGAGACTTCGTTGCGGGCTCAGACTTCCATTGCGCACATACGGGCCGCCTTACACGCATGTCAAGCCTCCCTGAAGCGTGCTCGGACAGAGATGGACGCTGTGGCCGTAGACGTCTGTACGCTAAAGACCAAAATCGAAGAAGCGAGGGTGAAGTCGCAGGCTGAAGCGTTTGACTCCCCATCTACAAAGTCGGGTGTAGAGTATGACATCGTGACAGATGCTGTGGAAAGTGCAGGAAAAGAGGTGAAGGTCGTTGTGGACCGCCTTACGTGGTGGAGGATGGTTTGGCGCGTCGACGAGATCACCCTTATCATCATGGAAGCCGTGAACAAGGCATGGTGTCGAGGCCTCGAGCGCCAGGTCCGTGGCAGCCTCTCATTCAACCCAAAATACATACTAACCAGATCGTCGCGAAGCTGATCCTCCAAACGGGTCGCCTCTCCGCCCTGCAAGCCGATATGACAAAATCCATATTCGCGCTCCTAGCAGCGCACCCCCACCCCCCGTTCAATTCCGCTGTTCTGCAGAATTCCCTCTCTCAGCTTGCAGCATCACCCTCCTTCCCCGTCACGCCAGAAACCCTGACGAAGCCTATCAACACACGCCGCGCACAAATAATCCAACACCCGACAACGCGCCTTCATCACGCGGGCACGCACACTGTGCTCGGCATGGGCGGGGGTGTCGTTGCAGGCGCGAGTCTCAGCTGGGCTGGGTGGCTCGGGTGGTTGGTGGGCAGTGGGGACGGCCTGTTGGGCGCCCTCGGAATAAATGCAGGCACCGCGATGGGCGTTGGGCTGTTGGGAGCCGCTCTGAGCGTACGATGGGCCGTAGGTAAATGGGAGCGCTCGAAACGCCGGTGGTGGGAAGATTGGAATAGGGTGGGCGAGGGGTTGGGCAGGGATCTCAGGGTGTGTACTTCTTGAGCTCTGCGGCTTCTCTGAATTCCTGACTTACCCGGTCTTGCAGGGAACTCTGGGTCAGACTATGAGCGAGAACGTGCTTGTTGTCGCAAGAAGTGGATGCGACAAGCTGTCAGCGTTGATCGTTCAGCGACGGGGAGAGATAGAGGAGATCGAGGAGGACCTCGAGACTCTGAAAGTGACTCTAGATACTATAGAGCAACAGTCCACATAGAAAACACAGACTAGTGTGTGGCGCAGAAACGCCTACTCATTGCTTCATTGTACATCAGGAACACCGACAACCTGATACATACATGTTTCCGTGATATAATCCGATGACGTTTGAGTAAGCCAATTATATAGAGCAGTATGTAGTGATACATTGGGTGCAGATGAGCCCAATCCCCATTTTGCCCGTGTTAGGGCCCATTGATGGATATCTTGGGGATTGGCCCGCGGTTGGCATGGTTTCGTGGCGTATCGTGTCCCGAGCCGGGCCCTGTCGTCGCGTCGTCGTCGTCATCACTGAGCGCACCGATGTCAAAGACGTCTTCTCGCTCGTCCCAAACATCCGCCAAGCGCTCGGGCTGCGATTTATGATGGTTGTAGCTCCCTTTGGGTGCTGGCGTGGTGGGGTCGGTGTGCGTTGGAAGGAGCTGTGTCCCTGCCTCGTCTTCGTTGTAGTCATCGTCGGAGAGAGATGTGTCTATTGGTTGGTACAGACGTGCGATCTAATAAAATGATCAGTCCTGGCGTGATGTTTCGCTTAGTGAAGAGGAAGGTACATACCTCTCTGCGATGACGATAGTGGCGCTCCAAGTGATAAGCCAGAAATAGACCTACAGCGGAGCCAAGAAGATTGGCCTGTCATGGCGGAACTTTATGAGTGGGGTAAGGGGTGACCCAGAAAAGGTGAACACACCACCACATCGCCGGCCTGGAATTCCTTGTACTACATTCGAAAGTTAGATGTAGGCGTCATGCGCGAGTAACTGAACACGCACGGGAAGTAGAGCCTGCACGAATTCGCTAAGAATCCCACCACAAAAGAAGCACACGAATGTCGTGAAGATTAATCCGGAATGTCGCCAGAACCATATTCTCCGCACATCCCTGTACGCGCCGTCCTGGTAAGCCAAGCCACAGGCCCTGCCTGGCAAGCCGAAATGTAACGCACTCTTCCACGTCGAAGATAAAGTAGAACACCGCGGTCGCCAAACAGAAGCACAGGAAGTGCAGCAGCTTGTCGTTTAAGGGCAACGCCCTGGAGAAATTGGTAAACCCTAGAAAGGCGAGGATGACCATGACAATGCATGTGAAGACTATAAACCACTGTGCATGTCGATGTTAGTAATGCGGGGAAGATCAGGGCAGTATTGCGGGTGTCTGACCGGCCGGAGACGGATGGGCATGTCGTATTTTGGGATTCTAAGGCGGTGAGACTTCATGATGGACTTTGAAGCCTTGCGAATGAATCTGCGGGCATTGGAGAAGAATGAAGGGAAAGAGCTGCCAGTGCTGGGCATCGTCGTCGACGGCACGGAAGGAAACCCTGACCGTGGCTGTGCTTTCGCTTGTGTCAAGAAACATCCATGTCGCATTCAACGACGGCAACATCAACCTACGCGCTCGCCAAATACTCCAAGTCCTATCCAGCGGGCCCTCAGCCCAACCCTGATTCGATTACCGCGGACTGGCAGCACTTTACGAACCCCACTATTCGTCTGGTCCTCGATGTAAGAAAAGGCACGGAACTGGAGTCTGTTCGACTTCGTATCGTGTGGTCAATGGACGCAGGACACGGTCCTGATCAGAGGGAGGTGGTCTTTGCAAGTCGACTGATCCCTCAAATCTTTGCAGACCGCCTGAATGTTTTTCGGTACAGGAAGATGTGGATTTGTTGACGTTCTCGTGCCTGCCACAACGGCCAACTCAGAAACAGCAAGCTCAAGGTCTCCCTCTCAAGGCTGTCTATCGCGACACAGTTGTTGGTATTCGTTACCTGCATCCCATCGACAGCAACCCTCCGGTAAGCCATTCGCCGCGATAACTCCAACGCATGAAAGCTTACTTTTCGCAGACCTTTCGACGCTTTCAAATAACTTTCTTGTCTCCTGCCTCTGTCTTGGAATTTATCGACGCCATCAGCACTGTTTGTCCTTGCAAGGCCAACCCTAGTGCCAACCCACCCAGACCAATCCCAATGAATCCCGTCTGGACTCAGCCGCCTGGTCCTGTTTCTTATGTTTCTCCAGCTGTTGTTCCCCCAGTTTCTTCAATGACTCAACGTTCAAGACACGAGATGCTATCTTCTTCACCAAGCCTAGCATTCCAATCCACCGCACATCCGAGCGTTTACTCATCTTCACCTCTGCGCATGCATGAAACTACTGATTTTCAAATCCTTTCGTCATCGGCGCCTCGCTCCTCTCTTCCACAACCTGTCTCCAGTATTCCTACTTCTACCTCTGACGCTACAGGACCCTTCCTTCCGTCGTCGCAGCTTGCACCTCATCATAGAATTCAAGATCTTCAGCAGCAGACTTCCCTGCCAAACTCATCCACGCCAACGTCCTCGGCCAAAAGCGCAAGTGCTTCCAAAAACAGTAGTGGAGAGCCCGCGCCCTTACCTGCCACTGGAGATGCTCCTGTCGACCCTGCCTCTGCGATTCTTGCTTCTCTGAGAGAGTCGACTTCGTTGTATGATCTTTCGCCTGCTGCGCTTGAGCAGCTTGTCGGGGAGGTTGTCAGAGAAGAAGGGTTCGTGAAACTGGTATGCTCTTCGATTTGCTTATTGCATGTGCCGATTTTATGCGAAGAACTCAGCTCGAAAGCATCGAATCCATGTGGAGGGTGAAGAGTTTTGTGGGGATTTGAGTCGCAGAGTTTTCATCGAGGTGTATTTCTAGTTAGCGGAGCTGGAGTAAATACATCCACATCCACTGTGTACTTGTTCAATGGCAAGACGATGTCATGATGTACCCATTCGGAGGCCAGTTTTTTTTTTTTGAAAAGTGTGTGTCCAAAAGTTGTCCATTGCCCAAGCCGCGCCAAGACAGATCATCCGCTGTGCCGCGCCGTGCGGATCTTGAATCACCACCAGAGGCCTCCAGAGGCAACTATGGGCACTTTCTTTGCGTGGTGCATTGCTGCTTACCTTACCTATGCCACTCTAGTGCTTGCCATCGAGACCGTCGAAGATGCCGGTGTGTATTTTGACTCGGTCGGCATTTCGAGCTCATGGACGAACTTCGATGACAAGCTATCATCGCCCGACGGTTAGTCGATTCTTCGAAGAACTCCATTGGAACCATGGCCACTGTATACCCAGCGGACGATCCACATCTTCCAGGTCCGTTCATGTTCATGCACACCTCAGTGCGTTTTAGATGATCCTGTAATCTGCGAAGGCCACCCGTTCTCGATGCAAGAGTACTATGCAAGGTAGCCTCCTACCTCTCAATAGCAGAGACAAAAGTCCTGATCGTGCCGACACCCACGCAGTTGTCACCACAATGGCTCCTTGACGCTTCTCTTCCTCCCCATCTCGCGACACAGTAAAAACATCTTGAGAGCGCCTGGCCAAGCTGCGTCCATATCAGTCACAGCCGATTTCCCAGCAGCTCGCAAGCCCCGAGTTGCGCTATTGGGTAATATCACCATATATAAGGACGGGCCCAGCAGCGTGCCCGATGTCGAGTCTCTCCGTCAGTGTTACCTGGAGAAGCATCCCGACGCCAGGTGGTGGCTTCCTGATGACGAGGATGGGGCACACATTGTGAGTCGAATAACTGCACAGTACTCCCCTCCATTGAAGAAATAAATACCAGTCTTATTGGGCTCGATTTGATCCTCATGTAAGATGTTCAACGCTCTTCTCATCGATCGACGATAGTGCCAACTCTCATTCAGACTATCTACTTCGTGGGCGGATTCGGAGGGTACGTTGAACCTCAATTTGACTACTTGTATGTTATTAACAACAAAACAGGATCCACTATATCGGTTACATCCCCCTCCAGCTGTACCAAGCTGCGTCGGCATTCGTAGAAACCGACTCAGTCTCAGAGTTGCGGCAATTTAGAAACGTTCTCGTCGATCAATAACAGTGTTATTATGGCCTTCGTTGATCCAGGCAATGTACATTATTCAGAAGATAGTTGAGAATCACGACAATTTCCTACAGTGGTGATTGTGAACAAGAACACGAGTCGCGACATAGCCTGCGACAGGTTAGTACAGTACTAGCAAAACCAAATCTGCCAACGGCGGTACAAGAACGAAAGTTCGACAATGGAAAAGATCTAGACCTCAGGTATATCCAACTAAATGTCGAACAAGAAATATCCGCGCTTTAGGACTCGGTCTGCCTGAGGAAGTCATCTTCGTTCCAACCGTAGTGCCTCTTCAATCTCTTCGCAAAGTCCTTCAACATAATGGGATGTATGGTTGGGTCGGGATGAGCTAAAAAAACAGGCAAATCAGACAATGCATCATAGTGAGGATGAGGTGGACGAACGTTTATGGAAAGTGATTGGCTACCGAGAGGCACAAAAAGTCAGTAGACGAACGGCAAAAGATTATGTAGACTGAGACTGACCTTGTCACGCTTATCTGGGGGATCAAAGCGAACACTCGATCCAGCGGTTCCAGGAATGTACTCGAAACCCATCTCTTTTATCAGCTGCAAAACCGATCAGTTAAGAAGCGATGCAAACAGTCAATGAAGCAGACCTTGACGAAGTTGTCCCACTTCATGGGCGCAATACCCTTCAACTCATTCTCGGCAGTATTGAGGAGCTGGTGCATGAGCACCTTCGTTTTCCTGCTCAGTTTTAAGAACCAGCTGTGTTTAGCGCCCTTCTGCGGCTTCGCGTCTGGGTCTTCGCCTTTGGCGCGGCTCATGAGTTTCGAGAAGAATCCCTTCTTTGCCTCCGGCTTTTCCGTGAAAACGGTGGCGTGATTAGGCCTGGACTTGACCTTGGACTTCTGTGTATCAAGATTCTCCGCTTGGAGGTAAGACCGAGCGGATTGCGCCACATTCTCAGGAAAGAGTGGAAGCGATGCAGTGGATGAATACGACATCGAGGTCTTGATGCTGGGGCTGTTGGCCTTGGCTGTTGCTTTCCTGACAGGTGAGGCAGGAGGCGAGGTCAGAGACGTAGGCGGCACCGGCGACCTCATCGTCGGAGGTGGAGAGGTCGGGGGCGTTTGTGGAACTTCCTCCTCCGAACCATCCGCTTCCTGGGCTGCAGATGCACCCGACTTCTTCTTCTTCTTGGGCTTCTTCTTTTTCTTTTTCTTCTTGGCTGGAGCAACATCGTCCTCATCCTCTACATCTTCCACGGTAGCCTTGTAGCTTTTGGCTTCCGTGGCTACATCATTGGTTTCATAAGCAAATTGCAAGACGACAAGTAAGTAAAGGCTCACTGGGTTTCGATGGTTGAGGAGGCTTGGCCTGAACGGCAGCGGTTGTTGTCTTTGGTGGCGCAGCTGCAGGCTTGAATGTGCGTCCGAGTTTCGGCTTCATGGGCTCTGTACGGGTAGCTGTCTTGAGTTTTGCACTCGAAGGAAACATACGACCTTGAGAAGCGTTAGTTGGAAAGAAGGCGGATGTTCTAAAAGTGTACCTCGCAAGGAGCCCAAAAGCTTCAAGAACGGGTTGCCTTTGCGATAATCCTGTTCGTCGAAACTGTCCAATCCGCCCTCTGCTCTGACGGAATGAAGCCAATCCTCCTCGTGGGCCGTGTCCATGGCCTCCCTCAACATCTCTCGAAGCTCGTCTTCCTCTTCTGTATCATACCCGCTCTCATCTGAGTCGTTCTCGCCATCCTCTTCCTCGGAAGAGGAAGAATCATCGTCTTCGCTGTCAAAATCGTCTGACGAATTGGAGACAGATTGCAGTTCAGGCATAGAATCGTCGCTGTCGTTTGCAGGTCCGTTGGTGATCGCAAGGCGCTTGGCATTCTTCTTCTTACTCTTCAATCCAGTAGGGTACGGCCTGCTATCGGAATCGTCGGAGTCGCCGGCCAAATTGGGCACATAGAATGCATGCCATTGTGGCGCAGGGTTGAGTGCATCTGTCAGTCCCCAAAGCGTATCGATGTCGTCCCCAGACGCAGTTTTGTAGTTCTTCGTGATCCAGTCTGCGCATCAGTTCACTTTGAGCTGCCAAGACCACTGGACTTACAAGGTTGACGTATTTCCACATGTTGTCGAGGACTCCTTTCGTTCTTGTCTTTTCCAAGGGGAAAATGATATCCTTGAAGTTCGCGCAGTCTCCAGACGCCCTCTCGGAGTAAAGTTGAGCGTCAATCCAGGCTTCATATTCTTCAGGCATCTGACGCGGTTCACTCTTCCAGACTTCGCCGTCTGGACCTGCCAACGGGGCCTCCAGAAGCTGTTGGAGTTCAACGGAGGTCTGGAAAGAGATCAGCAACCATGCCGATCTCGGGGAGATGTCCATAGAATTACCGAGAGTTCTCCGACGGCGTTCCATAACTCTTGAGGGAAACGTTTCGCTTCCTTGGGGGACTCATCGACGGTATCACGAAGGACTTGATACAAAATGGCTTTAGGATAAGGGGCGCGAGGGAAGCACAACTCGATAATTATCGAGTCCAGGAACGACACGCAAGCTTCTCTCAATTCCGCCCAGTCAAAAATTATCTCCGGGTCTGCATCATCTGCGCTGTCGGGGGCCGGCTTGAAGTAGCGGGTGTAGTGTGCTAGAGAAGAAGATCAGACGATTCAAGACGGACAGTAACACACAACTACTTGCGTGTGGTGGTCGCCAGGACGGAAAATTTTAACTGGCTTGTGTTCACTAATTCGTTGACCAGGTTATACAGCACAAGGTAGCGAGCACGAAAATCTGCGTTATTCTTCAACTGCGACTTGACGGTTCCGTCTGACAGTCCATCAATGGCAAGTTGGGCCAGGGTTTCCGACACGAGCTTCCACGCAGAGGCAAGCATGTAGGCATTATGGATCCTACAAACCTCCTCAAGCGGTTTGTGTTGATTCAATCAACGTATGTGCTTACCTCGTTGCTACCACCGAAGCGACATATGAAGCATTCTTCAGTGAGTCACTCTTCTTGCTGTCTTTCTTGGTTCGAGCGTTGAGTTCCGCTTGAATCAAATGAAGAAAGAGCTGCGGATCGCGAAGGTTGGTGATATCGTCCAAGAAGGCTAGGTCGAGGGCGTAAATCCTCCTATGCTGACTTATGGAATGGGATGCTCACCATTGCATTGAGACTCCGCAATCTTCAGACATTGCTCGAGACGAAAGGGGCGCATGACGGCCTTCCTCGACTTCTCAACGAGGTCCTCTTCCAACGCACAGGCCGATCAGTCCTCCATTCCAAAGGATGTGCTGAAGATTAGATCGCACACCTGCGAGAAGATCCAGTTTTTCTCTTCCACTGAGCTTCGTGACAAGAGCAACCTCGCCCGTTCCTCGTGCGCCATGCTTTCCATTCCGGAGGATGAGTGCACGGGTGGTGGAAGGTTTCTCGCCATTTTCGTCGCGGATGCCATGGTTCCTTCCAGACTTTGCAACGTGTCTGGGACCGACTGGAACTAGTGA
This sequence comes from Asterophora parasitica, assembly GCA_018282005.1. Lineage (NCBI taxonomy): Eukaryota > Fungi > Basidiomycota > Agaricomycetes > Agaricales > Lyophyllaceae > Asterophora > Asterophora parasitica. Next base: position 12,581 of record JABCKV010000013.1, on the reverse strand, counting down.
GCGCGATGCAGACGGCTTCGCGAGCCTCGGTTTGGGCGGCATAATGGCATAGCGCACGTTGAGCGCAAGATTGACTCCGAAGCTGGATCTTATTTGCTGTTGTTGGATCGAGACGCCCTCTGATCGGCTCGTTCGGGGTTATCGACGGCAGTGACATCGTCGTCGACGTCGAGGACATTTAAAAGCCTTTGGAATCCGATATCAATGTATGATCTGGCTGCTCAGATTTCAAACTCAAGGAGGGTAGACAACCGGCGATACTCACTCTCATGGCAGCCGGGCCAGTCGGGAATGATGAATCACTGGATAGATGATTCAGACTGCCGAGATCACTGTCATGCTCAGCATAGCGCCGGGCGTTGTCTAGCATCAGGGTTTACGGAGAACCCTCGACGTTGACCTTCCCGTTCGTTTGTTTTTTTCTCTTCTTTTCCTTTCCGGTCTTTCCTTTCTCTTGTTGGCCTCGATGGCCGCCTTTGGTCTCAAAGGTGAGCTAGTGCATCTGTATATCAGCACTTGAAGCGCCGAACTAACGCCAATCAACTTCTGAACAGTCGAAGACAGCTCTCCCTTGATTTCCTACGCGCCTAGAGGTGCATGGATTGATACTCCTTCCACCGATGCGCTGGTTGCAGTGAGTGACTTTCCGTGATAATATATCTTCACTGTGCGCTCAAGGTCACATCCATAGTCATACTCGGGTAGATCCCTACACACGACGTCTGCGCAGGGAGCGACAGCCACGGTTAATTTCAATGGTAGGCTCAAAGATAATACCCCGAGTACTGCTAAACTGAATGGCCCTCGAAAGGTACTGGGATATCGATCTTTGGAGGCCTCAGGTCGAATTACGGAACATTTACGATCTCCGTGGACGGTCAGACAATCGTAAACGGCAACGCCAATAGCGCACAAGCTTCTGCCAATCAACTCCTTGGTTCTGCGTCTGGCTTGTCTGACGGCCCCCATACTGCCGTTCTTACCAATACGGGTGGCGCACCGATCGACATCGACTTCGTCAATGTACAAACTCAAGCGTCCTCTTCAACGTGATTCCCCTCTTCACTGCTGAACCTCAAATCTTGGCAATTGACACCTTTCCTACAGCTCAGAAATGACCGCGATAACCTACGATGATACTAATCCTGGTTTCCAGTACTTACCTAGCCCTTCTGCGTGGAGTCAGAATCAGAACCAGGACTACATGAACGGTACCCTTCAGTCAGTGGTTTTTTTCGGTATCCTCGACATGGTTCTGAACCGACGACGTCAGTTACACAAATATACCTGGTGCATCCGCTTCTATTTCATTCATTGGCGATGCTGTGGCAGTCTATGGAACTATGGCGCCCGACCATGCAAATGTCCAGATAACGGTGGATGGCCATTCGAAGATCTTCAGTGGCGGCGCCAATGGGTTTGTTTCATCGCTTCACCCACAGGTACTACACGCTCCTGCTTTTCTGCTTTTCCCTGATTCACAGTCAATTTTTAGGTTCTTTTGGTACGTCTCAGGCCATCATTCTCAGGAAGTCGAAGCTCAGATGATTGCCACAGTACTACGCCAACAATCTGGGCTCCCATCCCCACATCTTGACCATGGCCCCTGTTGCTCAGGATGGAACAGGCCCTTTCATGGACATCGATGCAGTTACAGTGTTTTCCTCGGACTCACCTTCCAAGAATAACAACCCGTCCAATTCCGGCCCCACCGCTGCAAATCCACCAGCGGACTCGACGAGGTCCGTTGCGCTGATTCTCCTTAAGATCTCTGATCCTTAAACTCAAAATAGTCCGACTGGATCGACTTCGCAGGCCCTCAAATCTCCGTCATTAGCTCCCATCATCGGGGGCGTGGTTGGCGGCGTTGTGGGCTTAATGATCCTTCTAGCACTCGTGTTTCTTTTCCTCCGCCGCCGTAACCGTCGCAATCAAAGCCGTATCGACAAGCGGGACATCCGTTCACCGACGTCACCCACGACTCCAGATCTCCCCATGCAAGGGGCAGTGGTCATGATGGAGGCCGGATTTGCTGGAAGAGTTACACAAGCCCCCGCTTTCCCTGACCCAACCTATAAGTCCCCATATATGGCCCCGACAATCATTCCTCCCTCGATCCCACCTCCGGCCATGAAAAGAGAAACGATTGGGAGGCACTCGATTGCTCCGAGCTATTACAGTGATCCGTCATATGCTAGCGACGCGTCTTCGCTGTCCTCGACACCACTTGTGCCGAAAGTACCACGCAGTCGACTGGGGTCACCCAGTGGGCCCGATCTGATGGTAAGATCCAATCTATTATCTACAGTTGCTCAGGTCACTGAAGAACAATGATGTAGGACGTCACTGCCAGTCCGAGGCGGCCGAGTCGACGACCTCCTCCCCTGGACACGGTAGGATTATGAGAGAAGTCTGGACCTTTAAAATGGATGGTCTATCTGCACGGGAAGATACAATAGCTACAATACTCTCATACCCTGAGCGGTACACTGTTCAAAGTTCTTACAACAAAAGTGTCCGATTAAGAGGTGTGCATGGTTCCCGCTAGCGCTGAGGTGAGTTGAGGGTCACTTGGAAACCAGATCATGGAATTTGAAGTCCGATGTCAACGCTGGCCATTATGAAGCCAGTGGCATCTGTTCTCTCCCTTGTACTCGCCTTTCGAGCCTTCCTCGTCCTTTCGTTTTTCTTGCGCCTTTCTTCGGGTCGAGCTGTGCTCGTTGAACGCTCTTTCATTCTTTTTTTCGGTCACCTCTTCCCCCGCCCTTTCGTCGAAGCAAGCCTTCCTTTCCCTGAGCCGGTCCCGTCCTTTTCCTGCACGCACTCCTCGCACCACCTGAATCGCACCTGAATTCATCATGGGAAATCTCATTTGGCACGAATACGCCCGCTTTACCTCTATCACCGCGAGCATTTGTGAGTTCGATAAAGTCTTTCCAATGTGCAGTTCATCAACTCACTATCACTCTACACAAGATGCGGTCTGGGCCGCCTTCTTTGGACTCTTCTATCGCAAGTTCTTCTGGGACTTCATTGGGGGAACCCTCCGCGATCCCGGCGGACTTCAGTACGTTATATATCTCCCTTATACAGTGGAAGCGTTCTCTTACTGTGACCTTCGCAGAGCTCCCCCTAGCGCAGCCATCTTCGTCTCCATCATCGTCAAGGTCCCTATCGTCCAAATGATTACCATTGTGCTAGGCCTATTCATCATAGCGCTCGAGTTTCCAGCACCACCACTCAAAGCACTCGCGATTCATCGGAGCATCGTTCTGAGGATGGTACTGCTACTTTTCCAGTCGTTCTTGGCAATATTGTTCTACCAGGTTTGTCCTGCCGACTTGAATGTTTAAACCTCTGGCTGACCCGCGGCACCTAGGGCACTAATGCCGCTCTATGGTCATTTGTAGCGGCCATGTGCTACACTCGTGCGCAAGTTCTTGGAGAAACAATGGCCGAAGCGAAGGAGAACCGGGGTAAAGCTGGAGGTCGAGCTTAATTCCCATCCAAGATCGCTCCAGCCTATGTTTCGAGAATGCGTCTTGTCCATTTCGTATTCAGGCGAGGAGGTACTCCGATCTGGATGGGCTGGAACCATCATACACTCTTTTAACCGTGGTGTCACCTCTCGCTTTACGGCTACACTGACCTGCCTGCTTGCGACCTCGACCTCTTTTTGATACCCACTACCATAGTTTGACTTTCTTGTACCCCAAGTTATGGACGCTTTCCAATTCGAGGATGATTGACGAGTCGAAACTCTATGGATTCATAAGACCCGCTTTCTCTTGTCTTGCAAGTTGTAACTAACGCGTCCGTTACGAATTCGCGATCTACGATCACATGCCTTCATCGGTGAGTACTACGCCAAATTTGTACCCACTAACGAGATAAGTTGCCCGTGCGGCGAAGAACTACAAACTCGGGAGCATGTCATCAGAGACTGCCCAAGATACGATGAATACCGCGAACTCCTCACCGAGGATTTCCCGGAACTAGATCTCCGACAGATTCTCGGATCGACGAACCTCGGGAACTGGAGGCACGAGAAGGGTACAGAAGATGGAGGCGAGGGACGGAAGAGAAGACGCGAGAGAGGAGGACGGATGGATAGGCGCGAGAGAGGAAGGACGGATGACGAAGAAGACCGGTCTGTACGACAACTCAACACAACATCAGCCCTCGACGCGCGAATCAACACCAGCACGAGGCACACAGGAGACCATGCACACCTTTTCTTTCTTTTATTTTCATCTCTTTCCTCTCTGCAAGCTCGAATATGACTAACCATATGCATAATCCCTATACTCTCATATCTCCTTACATCGACTGCACTCGCCAACACCAACGTCGATAATACCGCTACTTAGAGAATTTTAGATCCACCGACTTGCCTCTTAGCTCCACGTAGCTTGTCAGGCAATAAACTGACTTCATCATCATCATCATGTCCACATGAATTTCCGCATGTGTGCACAATAATGTCAACATAAACCCTTTGATCACCCTTGTAGTCGTCCCTCATCATGTCCCCGTCCAATATAATCGCCTCTGTATCCACAAAGTTCGCACACGCTCTCGACTCTGGCGATTTGTTCTTTTATCCCTCAACCAAAACTACTGTCGAGGATTTGGGCGTAAACGTACGATCGGCGTTTTCAACGGGTGCAAATTCGTACTGACGACACTGGCTTTTCGGCCAGTTCGAAATCAGGCTGTGTCCCGCTCTGCAGAAGAAACCTGAACTTCCAACCCCTGATCTTGAACACAATCCTGTTGCAAAGGCTGCGCAAGCCGACGAGAGGGAAACTAAACGTGTCGATCCGTTCCTCCCACCATATAACCCGAACCTCCATATCGGGGATCTGAAGGAAGAGGATGGGGCAGAATATGTTCTACTGGTAAGCAAGATATCGCTACCTCTGATACATAAGCTAACCTATGCTCCGATCAGCTGAATAAATACGCCCTTCTCCCCGACCATTTCCTTCTTGTTACGAGAGGTCTCCCATATTAACAAGCAGTCGCGATGTATTATGCTGATCTCTTCATGCAGAATTTCGATCGCAATCGTCGCCTTTATTGCCCTCCGATCTTGTTCAGGCCTACCTGCTTCTCGTCGCTGCACGCAAAGCGGGCAAGCATTACTTTGCGTTTTACAATTGTGCGTGAACATGCAGCGAATTTCTATCCCTGACCGGTTGTTTTCGATCTCGCAGGCGGAGAGAACAGCGGTGCAAGCCAACCGCACAAGCATATACAATTCATCCCTGTCGAAGACGATGGTCCGCCTATCGAAGCACTCGCTAGATCTGCAAACCTAGAAACACCCGGTTTGTTTCGGGTTTTCCGACTGCTCGCAGCCCAGCCCTTACTAACTCTGCCCAGACAAGCCTTTCTCCTTAACGACTCTGACATATGCAAACCATGTGGCCCGCCTTCCAACTCAACTTTCATCGTATACGCCCGACAAGCTGGAGCGGACGTTATCCGACGTTTTCCTGTCCCTCCTGGATTTGGTCATTTCAACCATTCGCCATGACCCAGAATATCCCCCCGGGAAGCCTTCGTACAATGTGCTTATCTCTTTGGAGCATATTCACCTTATCCCTCGGCTACGGGAAGACTACACGTTCCCACAGACCGGAGACACACTCAGCATTAATGCACTGGGATTTGCGGGGCTGCTGCTCGTAAAGAGCGAGGACGAATTACAGGCCCTGAAGGAAAACGGGATTGGGAATGTCCTGCGCCTTGTAGGTCTCGGCAGTGTTCACGATATCCAAGTGGCGGAAACCACGACGGAGGCGGAGTAGAATAGATTTAATATACAAGGCGGACTTACTCTGCATTAGAACCACACAACACATAGGAAGATTTCTGACACGAAAAAGTCAATATTCAACAAACATCATGATTGCAGTGGAGGTAGTGTTATTTTTAGACTCAGATCTAATCTAATCTCTATTTGGTGCTATGTATATTCGATTTAATCAAGCGCATGCACCGCCACAGCTATTATCATGAACCTCCAGCATGCCTGCGGTAGAAGCCTCGCGTATGTGAGCTCAGTTTGTTGTTGAACATCCGTATTGAAGAGACCTTATAGCATGGCTGCCGACGCCAACTGACCATGTATTTGCCGTGGAGTCATCGGTTGCTCCCAGGTGTGTTCCTCCGGGGCGCTTCTCCTATCCGCAGCTTACGGCTTGTCCTGCGGCGTGCAGGCAGAAGCTGAAAACCCCGCTAATTGCTGGCAGTGTGTGTGGAGGTGTTATGGGCATTGCCTGGATCATCGGCTTCACGATATACTTCCGGAAAAGATATAAACATAAACAGCTGAAAAGGAAGATTGCAGCAGGGAAAGCCGTGCAGAAACAGAAGCCGTCAAAGGTGCCGGAAGAGAAGGTCGTTGTGCCACCGGATCCTGCTATTTTACTAGGCCACAGGATGCCTGGTGAACAGGCATTCAGGAATGACAGCGACGAGGAACTTGCTAATGGCGACGTCGAGAGGCACGCAGCAGGCGGAAGCGAACTTCACCCAAGCCTCACTCGTCCATTGCTCAACGGTATATCTTCCACTGCACAAGTGGTAGAAGACACGCTGAAGAAATAAGGTGCGAGTGACCTTTGCCTCGGGTGCCTTTGACTGATCAATCGTCTCTTGAACGTCAGGAGTGGTAGACTTGATTTATCGCAATACAATACATTTCAGCTTAAAGACGACTTTTGCCCACCTGGCTACATAATTTTACGAATATGGAGGTATGCTCAATCACAATATGCTCCAACACTCGCAGGCTACCGGGGAGGATCAGCCTTTCCGTTACTCGGGGCATGATGTGGAACGACTTACGGCTACGTCTCGAGCATATCTCAGCAGGACGCCACGCTTCACATTAAATTCGCCTTTGCCAGACGCATCCCACTCCTGTTTGCGACGCGCCTGTTCCTTCTCGTCCACAAGCCAGTCGATGGCTCTGCTATCTGAGTCTATAACAATCCTGTCACCGTCCCTCACGAGGGCAATAGGGCCTCCGACGCGAGCTTCGGGCACCACATGGCCAATAATGAATCCTCGGCTTGCACCGGAGAAGCGTCCATCGGTGATCAGCGCAGTCGAGTTCGCAAGGCCTGCGCCAGCAATCGCTCCAGTCGGGCCTACATCGTCAGAATATCAGAATGTGGAAGAAAGCTCGGCGACGGAACTCCTACCAAGCATCTCGGGCATTCCAGGCGCTCCTTTTGGTCCTTGATACCTGAATATCAAGACTGTCCCTGGCTTGATTTCTCCAGCTTCCAGTGCAGGGTAGAACCCTGTCAGACTATCGAAGCATCTCGCGACACCCTTGATCCTCTTTAGTCTCCTTCGTGGTGAAATCAAGCACCAATGTTGCTCACCTCGAACCTAGATCCCTCTTTCCCTGTCAGTTTGGCAACGGCGGTGCCGGGTGCAAGGTTGCCGCGTAGTATTGTCAAGTGGCCAGTCGCTTTGATAGGGTTCTCCAGTTTGCGCATCACATCTTGTTTCTCGAACTCCAGGTCGGGTACATCTTCAAGATTCTCTGCTAGTGTTCTTCCCGTGACTGTGAGTTGGCTTCCATCGAGGAGATCGGTGTTATTGAGCAGATATTTCATGATGGCGGGGACACCGCCGATCGCATGGATATCCTCCATGTAATATTTGCCAGACGGTCTGTCTTTCTCAACATTTGCGTCTCAGTAAAACGTTCACGCTTACTTGAGATCAGCCAGGTATGGCGTCTTGTCACCAATTCGTTGGAAGTCGTCGATGCTAAGCTCTACGTCGGCAGCCCGTGCCATCGCCAGAAGATGAAGAACCTGCAAATACGCTCCGTGAGCCATAGACTGTAGGCCTGGCTGTTCCTCTCTTACCGCGTTGGTAGAACCTCCGAGGACCGTGATGACAACGATGGCGTTCAAGAATGAATTCCGAGTCAAGATATCTCTGTTCGTGCTTGAACAAGGATTTCAGAACAGGCCAGTCAGTGGACAAACAAACCTGGGCTTTAAATCCAACTCCAGGAGCCGCTTGAGGTATTTCGCAGCTTTGAAACACTCCTGTTTCTTCTCTGCGATAAATGGTGAGAAATAAAACAACGTTGCAATGACCGAGCGATTTACGTGGGTATGATGCAGGTGTGCTTGACGAGTATGGGAGAGAGATTCCAAGTGCCTGTTGATATCATGTGGGTACCGGTGAAGAAAGTCACGATTGTCAGCCGTCATGCGAACCTCCAGAGCCGAGCTCATTGTATTGGCGGTGTACATTCCCCCGCATGCGCCGGCGCCGGGGCAAGCGTGTCGGACGACGTCAAAGCGCTCCTCGTCGCTAATCTTGCCAATGGCGAATGCTCCTACAGGATGGAGTTCATACCCTGCTTCTGTACAACGTGCAGAGAACTGACAGACCGTAGGATTCGAAGGCATCAGAGATATTCACAGTCCCTCCCTTCTCATATCCCATCGACGGGCAATCTGGGAGACCCTGAGCCTTGGAAATCTAAATAGTTCGAGGGTCACGTACCAACATGCCTTGTACCCGCCTGGATTGTTCCACCGTACACAATAATTGTGGGGCGGTTGTGGCGCGCAGCGGCCATAAAACAGCCTGGCATGTTCTTGTCACACCCTGGGATCGATATATTCCCATCGTAGTGTTGGGCCTATGATAGACAGCTCGTCAGTGAGCATTGAAAACATATATGGCAGCGAGAAAAACCGACCATCACGACCTGGAAGAGAGCATCAACTCTGAGAATGTGTATGTTCAGAGGAGAAGCATACGGATTCAATGGAATCTGCTATGATATCACGACTCGGGAGCCTGTTTCACGGCGTTAGGAGGCCGTTCAAGTGTCCTTGTAGTACTGGATGCAACCCACGAGTATCGCATTCCTGCATTCACGAAGAGATCATCAGAGCAGTCCAAGACCGAGAAGATTGATGGCCACACCGTCAGTTCCCATCGTAATCGCATCACTAAAAATTCGTGGTTCAGCGCACGTCCAGACACGGGGGCATCGCGGCATACCTCACGCCAATCGTGTTAAATATGAGCCCGACCATATCTTCGTCTTTACATCCCTCTTTGACGTGGCCGGCAAGATCAAGCTAATTTATGCTTGAGTATATGTGTCGAAGGCGTCAAGAGAAAGGAAAGGCACGTACTAGGTGGGAGTTACATGGGTTGCCTGCGACGTTTGTTTGATGAAGATGTCTGTAATGGATTCCGCAACGGACGCACCTTCCCACCAGATCGGGGATATTCCAATCTGATTCTTGCCGCGTTAGTACGATGTCCAAGTTGAAGACCAAGCTGTTGGGACCTGTGGTTTGTTCATGTCCTCCTCGCTCAAGCCCACGGCGTACACTTGAATTCAAGATCAATATGTGCATCGTCAGGGATGTTGATTGGACTCACACATAGCCTGAGCCCCTCCTCTAATCTTGTTCTGAGTCAACTGGGACGATATCTTGTTCAGCTGAGGCTTGACATTGCCTGTAGAAGCCTTGGGCACGGTATGGCTTTGAAAGAGGTCGATCGGCTCATGAACGCGTCAGATAATCGGAGAAGACATACATTTTCACGTCGTGGGACATTGTGGAATCGAGAGATGGACTTCAGGGAGAAGAATAGGGAGGTGGTTTGGCGAATTTGAAGAGTCAAGTAGTAAGAGTCGACGGGCCGTATTGCCGGGTGCGGGTTTAGCCAATCGAATTTGCGGGGTTTCGCACACGCGACGGCCGTCCGACGTCATGCATTGTCAGGCGAAGATGGGTAGAAAGAATGGAGGGGTTAATTTACATTGCGTTCCTGATACTGTACATAAATTATGTCTAGAAGTCAAAGCCTTCCTTCCTGAAAATCTCTATCTTGCTTTTCGCCTCCGGCTTTGCGAGTTCCGCCAAGTCTGGGCGGTCCTGTAAATGACAACACAATGTCAGAGACGAAGATCATAGCGAAAAGGTAGCTTACCATAGCCAACAACGCTCGCCGGAGGGTGTACCAGACCTGGTCGCTCGTGTCGCCACTAGTCGACTCTTGGAGATTCAGAGCACTGAGGAAGTGTTCTGCCGCTTCCTTGTGGGCACCAATATTGAGGCCTTATCAAGTGACAATGTAGTCAGAAGATTGTAGGATAAATGAATGAGAAATGTGATCCTACAAGCAACGCCGACATTGTAGATCGCACGGGTATAGGTTGGTCGGAGCCGTAGTGCCTCTTGGTATGCACCAAGGGCTTGCTCAGGCTTGCTGCCATTAGAAAGCGAAGATCCCAGCCTGTTCCAGAGGGTATAGTCCTACAACCATTATGGTCAGGCCACGTTGTTCAGGAAAAGGAAGTAGAACAGCGCACCCCAGGCCGAACTGCCAAAGCGCTTTCGAAGCAGTCCTTAGCCCTGTCGTACTCGCCGTTTGTGTAGAACAGCACCCCTAGGCCGATCTGAACATCGGGGTCCACGACGCCTTCCGCATGCTGCGAGCGGGCCAGTGTAAGGAACAGGTCGGTGATGCGGGTGTGGGTGTCCCAGGACGAATTCGTCGCCATGGCCTTGATAGTCGATTCTGGGACCTCCAATGAGGGGAATCGAGCTCTTAACCAACGAAGGAGCATCGTATGGGATGCCCGATCGTAGGACTCGTTCGTGAACGATATGGCCAATGACTGAAGCAAGGATGATGAGGAACGAGTTGCGTGAATCGAGAGAGAGCATGGAATGTACGTACCATCATACCAGCGCCGGCGGCGCCAGCCTCTTCTGCTCGCTTAACACCCTCAGTAAGAGCCCGCATCCCAGCTTCTTCACGTTCGTCCATGTTGCGCGTTTCGCCCAACAGTATCCACGCCTCATACCCTCCCTGTCCAAGTTGGCCTTTCTGGATAGCAGCCTCTAGCATGAGAGCAGCCTCCGACAATGAGCCGTTTGCATCAAGCAGAGCCTTGGCGTCATCCAATAATGAACGAGTTATCATCGGATCTAGATATGCGTTGACTTGCTCTGCAAGACGGCAAATCAATACCGCGTTAGCGTGAAGCTGAAACTGACGCGCACCGAAATCGTATTGCCCGAGGATTGGCAGCCCCTCGGCGTCAAATTTCAACGGTGCCTCCCCGGGGGCGGTGTCGTGGAAATCTCCGATCCCACTCTCCCAAGCATTCTGCATGGACGCGCCATAGTCGTGGTCCAGTTCGTCTCGCTGCGCGGACATGAGTTGGTTGAATTCAGACTCCCATTTGGAGAGGTCCTCCTGGGGCGGAGGTAAATCCCCATTCTGCAGGTCTTGCCAAACGCTACAATGAAGAAGCTTTAGCCAGACTTTCAGATGCCTTTAAGGACCATGCTGACTTCTTGAAATCAGACGCATCAACGCCCTCCAGCGATGCCTCCTTCATCGCATCCTCAAGCCCTGTTACGCCGTCCTCTACTTCCACAATTCCCGACGTGGTCTCTTGTGCAGGTGTTAGGGAGGCTGCAACTTGTGCAAAGGCGGCTTCAAAGTCGACCTCCTTGGCTTTCCCCTTCCCCTTTCCATCCGAAATTGTGATGTTCATTCCAGTATACATATTGTTGAATCCCGAGTACATTCCAATTGGCATAGATGGTCCGTATGAGCCCATTGGATTCATATACGCGGGTCTCTGCTGAACTACAATGCATTTGCATCATCAGTCAGCGAGGAGGAGAGAGTAACAAAAAAAACTCACATTCCGGCTGCCCAGACATATTCTGAGGTTGCAAAGACGGAGAGGGCGAGTGCATTTGGGGCGAGGTGGCGCCAAACTCTGCAGCCCAGGCTGCGTGGGCCTTCGATTCCTCAAACGCCCGCATGGTCTGCTGTTGCTCAAGGACCCAAGGCATGTTCATGGCACCACCACCACCACCACCACCACCCATACTGCCCATCCTGGCTAGCTCAGATGCATGGGAGGGAAGATATGTTGTGATAGGCGCCTGTGCTTGAGGGCCGCCTTCGAAAAAGTGACGAGCAAGTGCGACATCGTGTTGGTTGGCAGCTGAAGGGGCCGTTCCAGGAAGTTGGTGAAGCTATGCATGCCTTCGTAAGTTCCAGCAGGATATAATAAATTAAGTAACGCACTCTTGCAGATGATGGACCAGCAGATCTGTCCTGAAGTGAAGATCAGCACGACAGACACTTCTGAGAAGAGACTTATACTGACTTGTTGCAAGCTACGGTCACCTTCAGTGTGTTTTAGGACCTGGGAAAGTGGATTAGACTGGACAGCACAATCTGCGCCTGACACGAGGCCTTGGAACGACATTTGGATAGAATACAGAGGCCTGCCATTGCGAACAAGTCCTTTAGTAAACGGGCTACGGTTTCCTCGGCCCGGACGTTGCCGGCAGTCCGCGATCACATGAAAGCGCTCCTTCTCATGGGGACTGGAGTCACCGGTGGGACTAGTACTTCGGGACTCGAAGGTACAGTAAATGCTAAGCTTTATGGACAACTTGTATTGGCTGTGGTAACAGAAAATTGCATTCATATGTACGTTAAATCTCACCATCCTGCGATGTCATGAAGGTTCTCGT
>JABCKV010000012.1:219190-252802 GCA_018282005.1 Asterophora parasitica | reverse complement strand
GTTAGCCTCCCGAGGACGGCAAAAGAGTGTTACAAGGAACGCACCAGTCAGGCAAGTAGGAAAAAATTAGTTTGCGCCGTCTCGCGGTGGTCATAGGACGTGCAGACTCGTGCTGGCGAAATATGGAACTCATGGTACAGGTTTAGAAGAGAAACTTCAAAGAGAGACGAGGAGTCGTCGACGTCTGGCGGGTTGGTGATGGTCGTGTGCAGGGTTATAGCTGGCTGCTGCGCGGCTGCCGGCTATGCTAGCTGCGCATCGGCTAATGATAGGTGACGTCAATTCTCGTCAGTCCTCACTGTTATCAGCGACGCGGGCGGCGGCGGCGACGACGGCGACTGTTGATACATATTCAAGATATTGGCCCGCAGAAGACAGAATGAAATTTGAATTGAATGCCGACTTTCATCGATCTCATCCATAAACGCAACTGAATTAGTTAAATATCCATCTATGCAAGGCAAAAGAGGGTAATAAGTATATAAGCTATGGATACATACGTTCTACACGGGGTAATACGTCAATTTTTTGTCCTCTTGTCGTTAGCATAACCCGGGTCCTACAGCCGGACCAGATCACTCGGAGTGGCCTCTTCGACCGGCGCCCACCAGGCAGTTTTCGACGCTCTCAAGGAGCGCGGGGTTTTCAAGCGCAGCGGCGACGCGTTCTTTGTCGTTGAGCTGCTTGTTTACTGCATTCCGTAATCCCAGACTGCGTCAAAGATAGCGTAACTGGGAGATATGATGATACGGACCAGCGTGTTCGCTCTGATGCGAGCCTGGTTGCAATAGAATATCGACCTTGTATCGGTCGGGGAGACTCCGTAGGAGACGCACGCGGATGGAGAGACCGATGAGGGTGGACATGCCGCAATGTGGGATGGTCGGCGTAAATTCGACAAGGACATGGTTGCCCTTCACCTGGATCTGTGGGGCCGAGACGACACGCAGCTCCTCGAGAGTATTTGGGTGCTCTGGGTCATCGATCGAGCGAATGAGGTCTAAGTGAAATAATTACCATCTTGAGTCCAGATTATGATTTGTGTTGAGGAGATTACAACGCACCAAATATCTCGTCCTGGTCGATAGGGTCTGGCCCGTCCTCATTGTCTTCCACTTTGGCTTTCTCATTAATCCATAGCGACTGCTTTGCAAGATCAGACTTGCGCACGGTTGGTTTGGCAGTAAATACGGTGGGATTGGGGTTGAAGATTGCGCCTGCCATCGCTGCGAGAGAGCAACGGGCCGATGTCACAAAGTCACGTCCGAGTCGCGTCGCCTCAATTTCACTTTGTCCGCCAACTTTTGTCGGCTGCTCCTTGACTTTATTCTCCCACTCTCACCGCTTTATCTCTCTTTCAAACGATGCCGCCCAAGGTAGATTACCTTTTACCTGGTAACAGGAGCTATTGACGATGTCGGGAGTGCAGCGCAAACGCACCGACGATTCAGATGCGGCGCCGGAAGCCACCACATCGACGCGAGCCACCCGAAGTTCTACTCGCACTACGAACTCGAGCACGACAGCAGCCGCACCCAAGAAATCTACGGCAAAAAAGGGTGCAGCAGAGGAGGATCAAGCAGTGCGCAAACTTTCCACGTGTCCCGATATCGAATGTTTTTGGTAACGGCCTTCGTTTCACGGGTTTCAATACTTTTGGGCGCATCTAGGCTACCGAAGACCCTCCTGCGAAGAAGACCAAGACCACCAAGGCTACTTCCAAAACCACGAAGCAGGCAGCCACCAAGGGCGCAGCTGCCTCATCATCCAAGTCAGTCTCGGGTTTATCGTCCCATTTACCGTCTGACATTCGTTTTCTCTACTCTTTTCACCTCCTTCAACTTGCACGTTGGTCCTCCCCCTGTTCGATATTTTTGGCGCGTTTCGCATAAAGGAGTGCTGAGGTAAGCCCTAAATTTCCAGATGGGGAAACTCGCATGGGCTGATCGAACACGGTCTCAGGCCAAAAAAGCCAAATCCAGCTTCAAGGCGTGAGTCGCTGTTGCTTCACCCATCCCACGACGACCCGTTTGCCAACGACGCCGCACACGGCTCTTGGATGCATCGCTATCATGCCCTTGTCGTCCCTGCTTTGCTGCTTCTCTCACGGCTTAAACCATGTCTACAGTAATGACGATGCCGCGACGCGCAAGAAAACCCTTGCCGAGGTATGTCGTACCCCTTCCTCTCACTTCCCCGGCTCACCCCAGTCGCTCATCGCGCTTCAGACGACCACACCGACGACGGCCAACGAGCCCGCGATACCCCCTCTAACGAAAGAGAAAGCCCATTCACCAGCGCCACCACCAGGCGCGAATGAACCCTATTCACCTGCGCGCGCGACAGCGCTATTCAAATCGTATGCGGATGAAGACGATGCATCCATCATTGGACCTGAAGGTTACGAGAAACTGTGCACAGACACGAAGATACCTCTCGAAGGCGCTGCGCCTCTTATTCTCGCCTGGCAATTTGGCGCGAAGGAGATGGGGAAGGTGACAGAGGAGGAGTGGAGAAATGGGACAGAGTCCTTCAAGTGCGTTTGGCGATGCTTTTGATGCTCTGAATCGTTTACTTACAGCTCTCTAGGATCTCAAATTTGTATGCGCTCTCGCTGGCAATCACGGACCTCGAGAACCTCCTTATCCTCAACAAGCCCCCTGCGAAGAAGGCGAAGAAGGAGGCGTATGACAAGTCGGCGTACTCGACGTACGCTGCCGATAAGAAGGCCGCGTTCCGAAAGCTGTACACGTTTTGCTTTTTGTTCGCCAAACCCGAGTAAGCCCTTGTTGCTCTTTTGACATGGATTGTGATCTCAATTCCAGAGCTTCAGACAATCAAAGAATATTGAGATGGAGGTTCGACGCTTCACTTGGTCTTGAGGTTATGGTTTACTTATGATATACGATCTTAGACCGCGACGGCACTGTGGTCCGTCCTTCTTGTACCCCAGTACCCTCTGATGAGCGAGGTCGTTGGATTCATCGCCGTACGTGCTCCTACTTTTCATTCAATATCAGTCTTAACCAACCCTCCCCGTATAGGAAAGGCCCAAGGAGTACAAAGCCGCGAACAAGGATCTTTGGAACATGGTACGCGCTCACTACCTCTAACCTACCATGCAACACGACATCTGACACTCCGCCCCAGATGTTTGAATTCTGCGATTCAGTGAACCCGAACTTGAGTGACTATGAAGGAGACGGGGTGAGCTACTTCCACTCGTGCTCATTGCTGAGATTTGTTGCTCACGAGTGTTGTAGGCCTGGCCTACACTCCTTGACAACTTCGTGTCTTGGAAAAAGGGACCAGTTGCCACCACGGCTGGTGATGCCACCACCAACTAACCACTGCTAGCCACCTTGTGCATCTGGACTATGCTAAGTACTATTATATATCCGCACGCACCCAGAGACTTTCTTGATTACCGCCAACACGTTTTACGCGTCTCCCCTTGCGGCTCTCTCTCTGTCGCGTTTCAATCGCCTATCCTACATCCGTTTTTTACACGCTATGATTCAGTCCATGCGTCTGTTGCATTTATTCATCCACCATGAACTTTAAGAGGAGAAAGCGAAGGCCAGAAAGGGACACAGAAAAGGTACATTGTTAGTGAGATTATACATGGCGTAAGGTTCATTAAGGAAATATGACAAGATCATGGGGATGGGGTTTTTTTGGGTATGGGGTGCGGGGCGGCATCGTCCTCATCATCGTCGTCATCGTCATCGTCGTCATCGTCGTCGTCATCGTCGCATTCTCCCTACCTCAGCGCTCAGCGCTCAGAATCAAACATATACTGTACCGGACTTAACCGTGGCTCCGACACTAGCCCCCTTCTCCCACTATGCTGCCCCTTCAGAACCTCAATCATCGCACGCATCTCCTCCGCCTCTTCCTTCAGCTCGTTATTCTCGTCCTTCAACCGGTGGTTCGCCTCAAGTAAGGCCTTTTTTTCTGCGGCAAAGGTGGCAAACTCCAGTTCTGCGCGGTGCCGCTTTTGGTGCCCGTAATCCGTAATATGTGCGCGGGAGAGCTGCGCTTCGAGGGCTTGGACGCGCCGGCGGTAGACGCTGTATAATGTAACGAGAATATGAGTGAGAAGAAGAGAGATATGAAGGAGGTTAATGAATCGCCGTACCGTGCGGAATCCTCCATCTCCTCCTGGGTCTTTTGGTAGCTTTCCAGTTGCAACTTCATTTGCTGGTACTGGTTCCGCATAAGCTCGACCTGCTCGGCCCGGTCATTGAACTTGGCGAAGTCTTCATCCCTGTTCACGATTAAGTCGCAGGTTACATCAGGCAAGTGTAAAAAAAAAGAATTACCAAAGGCGCTGCATGCTGATATGTTGCTCGAGCTGTCGCTCGTAGTCGTGCAGCCGGTCAACCTTGTGCTGCGTTTCCTTTTTTTGCGTCTGCAGCTCAAACACCTGCTTGGTCGCATCCGCCAACAGCTTACCCTGCGCAGCAAACAAGGCCTGGGAAGCGTGTTCAGCGAGAAATATTGGTAGAAGTGGCGACTGGACGAACCTGGGCTTCCTTCTCTGCCGTCCGCAGGCTCGCCGCCTCGGAAATCCACCCCTTCTTCTCGTCTCGGAATTCCTTTAGCTTCTTCTGCAACTCGTTGTTCCAGTCTGCATACTTGTTCTTTGCGGACGACGCCTGCTGCTTGTGCTCCCTCAGCTCCGCCTCGAGCGCGATGACCTGTGCCCTGTAGTTACGCAGCTTATTGAACTACACAACAAAGCCGTAGGTCAGCAGAAAGCAGTAGAAAGTCTAGATGGCACATACCAGACCCTGACGCTCGGCCTCAGCGCTCTTTGCAAGGATGCGGTCCTGGTATAGCCGCCCGATGTGTTTGGCGTTCTCTCGAGACAACCAAAGCTCAAAGTTCAACTCATTCCGGAGCAGCAGCAGCTCCCGTTGAAGCCCCGAGATGAGCCGAATAATCTGGGACGGCGTCTGTTCGACATCTGGGGATGCTTTGCCCTCCTCTGCATCTGGGGCCGGCAGTGTAAAGAGGACATCGGGCCATTGCGACACGGGCCGGACGATCTCCACGTCCAAGTTGGATCTGAGTGCCACCGTAGCACTGACCATATCTTGAAGGAAAACTCTTGCCTTTCCTGTCGACAGGCCAATCGGGCGGATTAGCCGTGTAGGCAGACCGTTGTCACCTTCGTTTTCTTCCTCTTGCGAGTAGTGCTGTGCTGCCTGCACATGCGCTTTAATCCCAAGGGCGCTGTTCCGGACATCGAGCATTCCGGCTTCAGTGGTGATCCGCGAGACGTCGTAGCGTATCCAGAATTCAGTTTCTGAAAGCTCGGCGGCGGCATCGCGCCAGATGAGGAGGGGGTGGCAAACGTGTTCACGTATCAGGCGCTGGATCGGTCATCGTTCTGTGAGCATCATCACCGCGGTGGTCTTACATCATATCCTCACCTCGCTTTCCCGCCGAATTTCATCTTGGGCAAGGGCTTCGTCCCATTCTATCGTGTAGGGGCTGGGCGCACCGTGACTGATCAGGTAATGTGCTGGCGCACTCAGGAATTGGAGCACATTGGATGGGTATAGGTAATATAAGGCGGTAAAGTACGGGCGCGGGGATGGGGGAAGGGAGGTGGTGGCGTTGAAGGTGAGTTGGAGGCGCTCCCATTTGAGGTCGGGCCGGATTGGGATCAAGCGGTTCGTCTCCCTTTCGAGCTCCTGTTCGAAAGCGGGATCGGGTGGTTCGTCAGATTCGCGGAATCGGGATGGTGGCCGCTCTTTCCAGCATATGATTCGTGCAAGGACGGCGAGCAGTTTGGGGAGCATAGTTTTTAATGACTCGCGAGCGTGAATCGCGAAGAGAGGAAGCAGCTTCACGATGAGAGTGAGGCCGGCGGTACAGACGGTGGAGGAGGTATCAAGGAGAAGGGATCGGAGGATGCTGGTCACGAGTGGGTGGTCTGCTAGGGCTTCGCAAGAGTTGACAAAGAATGGCCCAGATGAATACAGGTTGAGGAACATAAGTAATTGCAATCGGGACGCTGGGGTCTCGAAGTGAATGTAGACCTCTGTCATGAGATCCTGGGTGGCGTCAGTAAGAAGAGAAGACAATGAAACGTGCCAAATCTCACTTCTGGCCGTTCTGTCCCAAACTTGAGCAAAATGTCTTCTAGATTCCACTTCCAATGGGACCTTTTATTTCTCTGATCCTCGTCTAGCTCGGCCCACTCCAGTACATCATCACCCGATCCTTCATTGAATGCGTCCAGGAGGTAAAGGTCCATCAGCCGCCGACGGAAACCTTTCATCTTCTCCACGTAGCTTTCCTCTGTTTTCTTGAGTGCCGCAATTATAAGCTCTTTTGCGTGATTCACAGAGGTGGTTGGCAGGTTGGGTTCGCGGAGCGCTGGCCGCAAGACGATGTCAAACCACGAGATAACGGATGTAGATGGCAGAATAGGGCCTAGATGATAAAGCACGGCAAGAAACACCTCTGTGTGGAACAGCGAGGAGTGGTCGACGACTTCATGATGGATATTTTGCAGTTCCTCCTCGAGTTGAAACAACAGGACTTCGGGTTCTTGCGATGAGCTGCATTCGAGCAGAAAGTCGTCGATGAGAATCAGAAGCTCATTCACGGGAAGCGCGTCGGGAAGCGATTCAAGAACTGAGCGCAGCCGACGGGGCAGACTTGGATTGTGCATCCAGAAGGCAAGCAAGGTGTAGTATGATTGTGAATGAATTTCGACAAGTTCTTTCGGAATCGGACCCTTTCCGAGCGCCGGCGTCGTGGGGTGCTGCTTGCTTGAGACGACTTTGGCAAGCACCGCCAAACACAGTCGGAAAACCGCCGTCGTCGCCACGCCCGACGCTGAGCTCGCCGTTTCGCAAATCCTCATAATACAAGGTACGTATGACCCTCCGCAGCACGTCCATTTGTCCCAAAGTGAAAATGAAAGCTCCTGGCGAATTTGAACTGGTGGATTCGGTCAATGCGTTCTGGATGTACTGACGCGTCACTACAGATGTCTGCCCATATCGAGGAAGTCGCCTCCGACCACTCTGACCACGAGCACCACGATCACGATCACCCTCACGATCATGATCACGACCATGAGGAGGACCCCACCTCCGCCGCCGCCCTTGACAAGATCCAGTCCCGCTCAGAGCGCAAGGCCAGGAAGGCTCTCCTCAGCCTGGGCTTGAAGAAGGTCCCCGACATCACCCGTGTTACCCTCAGGAGGCCCAAGAACGTTCGTACACCATCTGCTCCGTGGATTGGCGCGTCGATTTGACCACGTTTCGGCCGACTTCCAGGTGCTCTTCGTTCTCGCTTCCCCCGATGTGTACAAGTCGCCCAACAGCGACTGCTACATCGTCTTCGGCGAGGCCAAGATTGAGGACCTGAACTCCCAGGCACAGCTCTCCGCTGCCCAGCAATTGGTATCGGGTGCGGGCGGCGCATCCACTCTCGAGGAGTCTGGAGCTGGCGGTGAGGATGATGACGATGATGCCATCCCTGAGCTTGAGGCGGCTGAGGATGATGGCCCCGTTGACGAGACTGGCGTTGACCCCAAAGACATTGAGCTGGTGATAGCTCAGGTGCGTCCGTCTTCGCATATCTTCGCATGAGCTTTCGTATTGATGCGGATTACAGGTCGGCTGCTCTCGTGCAAAGGCAGTGAAAGTACTAAAAGAGAGTGGTGGCGATCTCATCAACGCCAGTAAGTTGGTATCCGCTCTCTAATCTCGGACCGTGTCTAACAATTCTTGCAGTCATGGCGGCGTCCGAGTGATCCTGATCCTTTCTCTTCTGCTCTTTGTCTGTATCACATTGCTTTCGCACCACAAAAAGATTCCTTGTATGTGGATAACCACCGTGCTGAAGCTTAAGTCGAACCATTCAAAAATCCTTGGCCGAGGACAGCTATTCCGGAATTTCCCAACACTTAAGCTCGATGTAATAATTGGATCTCTCCCAGCCGTCTTGTACGATCTCCACCCCTCTTCCGAGAGTCGACATTGGCTGCTGCGCCATATGCAGTCCCAGATCCTTGGCCGCGTCGTGCACCAGTCCACGTAGTTCCCCCTTCGCAAACATATGGTAGTATCGATTGAACACCTGTTGCTCTGCTGGTCCATCCCGCTTTTCCGTTCCTGTGGCCGGGGCTTTCTTCGACAATACCCATGGGACTACGACGTCTTGGCCGAGTCCTTCTGAGTCCCCGTTCTCGCCTATCGGGATCTCGCGTTTTGATAATTCGTCTTGCTCAATCGCCCAGACGTAAATTAGGATTCTTCCGTGTTGCGGGGACACAGATTGAAGTAGTCTCTGCATAACATGCGTGAATTGACTGGTACGAAGATATTCGAACGACTCACCTTGACGGCCTGTATCCGTCTTTCGTGGGTCGCGAGATGATGGATAGTCGCGATTGAAATAGCATAGTCCTAAATAACATGCGCATTAAGCATGCATTAGACGTAGATGGACCACCGCCACGCACAAACACGCCTGTTCTCCAGCTCTGTCCGAGAACATCTCCCCACACCACCTCTCTCGTGGTGCCCGATTCTCCTGCATTCCGCGCAATCTTCAACAAATTTATGCTTCTATCGAGTCCGACGGTGAGGATGTCCGTCGGGCGATCCAGAGGAAGCGGGAGATATTTCCCATTGCCTGTGCCCGCGTCTAGTCCCACCCATCCCGTCGCAATGCTCGACATGAATGCGCTGATGATTGGCCATGGCTAGAGCGAAACTGTGGTGAGCATATGGGATGAGAAGCGAGTCCGACGACACCAGAAATGGTTTGAGGCGCACTTTGTACCGGGTGGAGGAAAAATGCGACGCGATCTCGTCGTAGATCGCATGTACATTTTTGTCTTCGTAGATCTGAGGATTCCCGTTGATGACGACGGGCGCGACTGCCTTGGGGGGCATGAGTACTAGATAAGATCCTCTAGAGATTGTGGAGGTTGCAAACAAGACTGAGATCGGCAAAAACGCTCAGTGTTGCCCTACTGACTACAAATCTTGGTCTGAAGAATATCCCATGTGTTCGTCTAGCAACTTTGCAAAGCGACTTCCGTCAAATGGAGGAAATGGCTTTAAGGAAGATGGGTCGAAGTTCTCGATGGTTTGTGTCAGATCGCTGTGTAGTGTGACACAGTCTGCGAGGGAACGCGATGAATGGTGGAAGAACTCACGGTATCTTCGCATTCACCAAGTGCCCAAGGCCGGATAAGGCGCCCGCCAGCTCTTGCTGGTGGTTGTCCAGTAGCGTCGGGTTTGCCACAACTATTAACGGTTTCCCAAGTCGGAGTACATCGAGGATAGTTCCAGAGCCTATTATTGTCATGTCTTCCTACATCGTGCCTACAACTTCAATGTATGGCATACCTGCATGACTGATAACCAGATCTGCCCTCTCGTACTCTTCCTGCAGCGTTGGCTTGAACTTCCAGACCTCCACATGCACTCCTTCGCGCACCAATGCCAAACTCGCGTCACCGATGGAGAATTCAAAGGCCGAGTTTCCGCATTGCACGACGAGCTGGTGGTACCCCTTACGGTGGAGGCTCGTAAGCACGGGAGGGGACAGCGCAGCCTGTACTAGGGAGTCGAATCGCGTAGAGCCCACGGTGACAAACGCGAGCATAGATCTGTTTTGATCCAAGAAATTTCCGGCGCGCGAGTCACGATCGTCATGCGGGTAGATTTCATTCTTTGCTTTCTTCCCTTACCCCGCACATAGAACACTATGGGATACACCCTTTGCGTACTGGGTGGGTCCCTTTCATGCTTGGTTTGACGGTACAATCAACCGACGCTAGACTGGAACAGGATGTGGAACGATGGGTATCGCCGTCCTTTCGGGCGTGGTCGACAGTCTCGACACAACGTCTAAACTAGCCAAAGGCATCGCGGTGGAGAAATGGGAATCGCATACTCCTGGGACGTTGACGCCGACCGGTCCTCCTGATGCAACAGTGCCGTCGCGGTACATCGCCTGCGTGAACCGACAGGAAAGTGCTGCTAAACTGCGCAAGACCTTCAGCAGCCTCGGTGCTCTTGGATCCACCATCGAGGTCGTCGCTGGTCAGAACGTCCCGTCTGTCCAGGAGGCTGATGTTGTCATCCTCGCGTATGTTATAGACGATCTTATCAGTTTGGGTTAATAGAGTGTCTAATAATGTCTTCTGTAGCTGCAAGCCTCAGCTGGCACATACGATCCTACAGGAGCCAGGAATGAAGGAGGCGCTGGAAGGAAAGCTTCTCATCAGCATCCTGGCAGGTGTTACGATGCGCCAGCTTTCCGACTGGGTCCTCCCATCGACGAAGGTCATCCGTGCGATGCCCAACACCCCTTGCAAAGTGCGTCTGCCGGATAAATTCCATTTTAACCTCCACTTGACGTTGGCTGTAAATCAGATCCGCGAGGGCATGACTGTCGTGTCTACGCTCCCGCCCTCGCCCGACGCCGAGAAAGACCACGCGATCATCCTCAAAATCTTCTCCTCCATCGGCCGCTGCCGCTTCCTTGACGAGAAACACTTCGACGCATGTACAGCACTGTCTGGGTCTGGCCCCGCCTTTGCTTGTATCTTCATGGAGGCCATGGCTGACGGCGGCGTGATGATGGGGCTTCCGCGGGCGGAGGCTCTTGAGTTGGCTGCTCAGAGTATGCAATGAGCCCCTTTTCTTAAATTGCGCAAGCTGACGGCGTGTGCAACTAGCTCTGCAAGGGGCGGCGCGTATGGTGCTTCAGGGAGGTACACATCCTGCGCAACTGAAGGATGCTGTGACAAGTGCGTTGGATAACCTGTCTTCTTCACTGCGTGCTAATACGGTCCCTCAGCTCCCGGCGGTTGTACGATTGCTGGTCTTCTAGCCATGGAGGATGGACGTGTTCGCTCAACCATCGCTCGTGCGATCCAGGTTGCCACAGACCATGCTAGTCAGCTTGGGCAGCCCAAGAAGCAATAAGAGCTGTTGTATAAAAGGTCGAAATAATCTGCATAGGAGGCGCATACGTCTATTTGTGATCATATTATGTCCTAGATACTCATCGGGGCTGTTCTAACGTTCACCTCGCAGCCTCAACTTTCGTCCATTTCAACCACTCCGAATAGTCAAAGCCCCAGGGATAATCGCCCCGGGGATCGACGGCGGCATTCCTTGGAATGGTGCCAGTCCTTAGGTCAAGACCCTCGGACTTGCAACGAGACAGCGTTTGCGATGCTTGCACTTCAATCAGTTTGCCATCTCGAGTAAGACACTCGTCAATGAATAGTCCTGCCTCGAATGATTGGTCCTTGAATCTGGCATAGCACCATCGGGATTGTATCGCCTGAGCGAACACGTGGGCTGAGAATGTCGGGGAAATATCCCCTCGAGGATATGAAACGGCGGAAATTTGGAAAAAGCTGAGGTAGGGCAGCAGAACCTCTGCACTGTCATAGTTCCCTGAGATGGTGAGCGCCTCCAATAGGTTGTCGTGGTCACCCCCACAGTCGATGTGCAGTTCGTTTATGAGCGTCGCATGGCGTAGCACTCTCAGTAGCTGATCTGCCGACATATCCGCATGGCGGAGCGTCAAGGAATTCAAGGATGGAATCCTCTCGTAGAACTGGAGGGATATATCGTCGGTAGAAAACCCACAGCCCACGTGCAAGTTCGCAATCCTGAGGGTCTGCAGCATGGGGCACGATACATCGTAAAAGATAGCACTGGAGAAGGGCCCTCCGAATGCCATGACAAGTTCGCGCAGGTGCTGCAGTTCCACGGTCCTTGGTATCAGCGAAGCGAGTGCCGCAATGTCGTGTGCATGATCCACGGCGGCATCGTCCGGGGGATCGAATCCGAGGAGGTAGACGTGACATCTCGAGAGCAACGGAGTGGCGCGGATGAGACGGTGCCATGATAGCAAAGATAGCCCCGTCTCGAGAGCAAGATGGGTCAAGCGGACCCAAGGGACGCGGAGCTCTGGTGGATTTTTCAACTCGTACGCACGCAACCGAAGCTTGCGCAGCTGCTGCGCTGAGGTCAAGTTGAGGAGCTGCATATTCTGCTCTTCGGCATGGTAAGAGATTCCGAAAGACACAGCCTCAAGAGAATCCCAGACATGAGTCGAGGTGATCAAGGCATTTATGTGTTCGGCCTCTCTGACTTTGATCTCTAGTGAGCACAGTTTGGTATTGGATGTGTCAACGATGCCCCAGACACGGTTCATAAATTGTGAGGTAACATTTGGAACGCGGCTACAATCCAAGGTGAGGTGGAATGGGTGTTGGTTGCAGTATCGGAGCCAGAGTGACAAAGCGCCGGTGAATTTCATAATGGTGTCAGCGTGGACGGTTTTATGCTGCGACTCGGAGTCAAGAAGAAGATCATCCCAAAGCTGGAATGTATTGAGTGCAATAGATCTCCAGGCTCTGCACACGTCGCAGAGGAGCAGAGGAGCGGTGTGCTTGCTGGGCCGGCGGTCACCAGGAGAAGGTAGGCAGAAGAGGAATATCGCTCGAATTAGTTCGTCAGGCAGAAGCCCGAAAGATGGGGCAATAAGATGTCTATACATCAGGTGTGTCGGGTGAGATGGCGGCATAGAAAAAAGCGTGAATGGCTTTAATAGCATTCGTCGACGGTGCTGCTGTACAAGGTGGCATAGGATTGGCAGCTGACTGTCAAGAAAAACAATGACACGGCTCGTTGTTTGCAAGCTGTGAGATGCAATAGGTATGCAGCCGATATTTCAAGACTATTGACGTCTTGCGAAAGAAAAAGGGACCAAACAATCCGCCCACCAATATATTGTGGACTCGAATCAGATTGCCTCCAAAAGACAACGACACTGGCAGCAGAGACAACGACCAAAAAGCAACGAGGCCAAGTTCCATGAGACAACGAAGCTGTAAAATGAAGCATGTCCTGTTGGAAAAGCAGTAGCAGCCCGGACCCATTGTCAAGTTGAAGGCATCGCGCACCTGAAAAGCACAATTGTACATCAATCGACGTTCATAAGTACAAGTGAATCGCAACTGAAGGCACGCATCTCCTTCAACAATTTGTCGTGCGGAAGCCAGCGAGAGCGAGACCCTTGGAGACATTCATCATGACGGCATGTGCTTCTGGTGTGTTTTCGGCGTGTGATTACCGCCGTTGGGTTGAGTGGACACATAAGAAAAGAGATACATACGAAAGCTGATGATATGGACTGACTTTGGAGAGGGTGAAGCAGAGTTCTATGACAATTTGTTAGGTGTTTTTGCTCAAGGACGTGAGATGTACATAGGAGATAAACTTACCGGAAGAGACATTTCCCTGACAAAAATTCCCTGTCGATGGATTATAACGACGATAATCAACGTCGTCTCCCAAAATCAATGGATGTTTGTTGACATGTCACAGATCGCTGAAATGTTGGGTACATTCTTTCCCTGGACCCTCGACACTGTACTGATTGGCACCAAACGCTGGCAAGGAGAATGGCCGAAAGCACAATAGGTTTATAGCATTACTAGACAGGTGTACATGTGTAAGAGAGAAAGTCCTAGGGCTGTAGCAAAAAGAAAATACGATGTGTTTCCCGACACATCTTCAGCGCCTCCAATGGTTGAGAGGACTGCAGATGTGCGTGGGTGGCCGCGTCTCGCGAAGGAGACGTAGTCGGCGTTATCGCTCCCATAAAATGAGGACGGTCGTGTGGAGTATAAACGACGCCGCCCAGAGTGTTGGAGAGCAGGGCTGCCAAGGGCAAGCCGCGAGGAGGGTCACACGAGCTAATTTAAAACGATTTCAAGGCAATAAAAGAGAGCAAGTCGGTGGTATTCAGTGATAGTTTAGTGGAGAATACTCAATGGGTGTATTGGAAGTAGGCATATGTCGCCCATCCATTGACGAATGGCCCATCCAATGCGAATAAGGGCGGCCAATAGAAGAACGAATGAGACACCAATCTTGCTCGGAACAATGAACGGCGATCCGTTCAACTGCCAGAAGGCCATTGTTAAGACGAGCGATGTGAGTGTGGGGACCTCAAATTCAGAACACTTGAAGACCGTATGATTGCGGAACAGGGGCAAAGATCAACTAGATAGACTGCAAGGACATGAGCACGACGGAGCCTCGCGATGAACAGGCACACACGTACCAAGAACATAAGGCTACCGTAAGCGAAGACAGAAGTCAGTCGCGACAAGGAGAAGCTGAGAAATGTTCGATGGCGATAATAATTGTTGCCTAGCCATTAACCAGTGGCCATCCAATGCGAATTATGGGCGGCCATAGGAAAACGGATGGGCGTTTATCTTGCTCGTTTGAAATGAACGGCGATCCGTTCAACGGGCGGAAAGCCATTAAAGTGAAGACGAGCGACCATTGCGGAGGGTGATCAGACTTGACATGCTTGAAGAAAGGATGATTGCAATAGGATAGTATACATGACGCAAAAACTGTGAGGAGCGCGTCAGCGGGGGGTGCGCACAAGACGTGGGGGGTGAGCAAACGTACCAACAAAAAGATCCAGGTCACCGATCTGGAAGACAAGGTATCGTAAGTCGAGGCCCACAGAATGATGGAATTGTACTCACAGAACTCGTGTGTGTCGTCCGACCTCTTGACCGTTTGCTGGTGGGTGGGGGGAAAGACAGGGGAACAGATGAGTTGTTGGGGTTTTTATAGCCGGCCGGATGGGAGACAAAGCCAAACAACGTACTTTCCACGCTTCCTCGAAATCAACCGGAAGAATTACATAACGATTTTTGCGAACCGCTATCGCACACTGTGAGAGGGAGGCTATAAATAGGTCCGCGAGAGTGCTCACCCTGAAGACCAGCTGCCTGAACAATTGAGGCAATGTCCGCTGACGATAAAGGATCTGGTCGAGAGACATCTATGGCAAAAACGTGTGTGAGTTGAATGAAAGCACTGGAAGCTAAAGATGACTTGCAGTCTTCCAGGTCCACGTCAGGGCCGAGGTTCATTTTGCTCGTGACCGTCTGGAAGATAAGTCGCTTCTCGCGACGTGATGGCCGAGGGAACTCGATTTTACGGTCAAGACGACCGGGTCGAAGGAGTGCGGGGTCAAGAGTATCTGCACGATTTGTGGCCATTATCACCTGTGTGCGGCAGTATCAAGCATTGAGCAAGCACCAATGACGTGGAAGCGATCAAAGCGAAACGGTACATACCTTAACGTTGCTGCCCTGGTCGAATCCATCCATTTGATTCAGAAGTTCGAGTAGGATACGCTGCACTTCACGGTCGGCACCGGTCTGCGCATCGAAACGCTTTGTCGCAATTGCGTCAATCTCGTCGATGAAGATGATGGCAGGCGAGTTTTCCCGTGCAAGTCGGAAGACGTCGCGAACCATACGAGGGCCTTCACCCAAATATTTCTGGACGAATTCACTGCCGACGACGCGGATGAAGGAGGCGGTTGTGTGATGTGCGACAGCTTTCACCAGCATCGTCTTGCCAGTACCTGCGGACAGATTGTTAGAACAATGAAATCAAAAAAGGGATCAGTTAATGCACCTGGTGGACCATAAAGCAGGACACCTCGCGGGGGGTCGATACCAATCTTCTTGTAAAGGTCAAAGTGGGTCAACGGCAGCTCAACTGCCTCCCGAATCTCCTGCTTCTGCGAGTCCATCCCCCCGACGTCCTGGTATGTGACATCCGGCTTCTCCTCCTTCCCAAGCATGGCAATTGACGAGTCCGCCTCGGGGGGAAGGATGTCGACGAGGGCATTTGAATGGCGGTGGAGAGCGACGGATGCGGAGGGTTTCAGAAGTTCGCGGTCAAGGGTGGATAGAATTCGGACAACATAGTTAGATCCCGTCGTTGAGCCTACGATGGCGGTGTTCTGGTCTATAGGTTCCAGGAACTGGCCAATGACGAGAGGAACGGCCTGGATGCGCTTGACCTCCTCCTGCGCCCGGATAAGCTCACGCTTGAGGTTGGCCTGCTCGTCCTTGATGTAGCTCTCCTGGATATCTAGCATCTCTAGATGCCTTGCAAGCTTCTTGTACTTGGAGTACAAGTCCTCCTCCTGGAGTTCCTGGTAGAGCGCCGACTTTTCGCTCACGACCGACTCGAATGTGGGTTCCTGCAAAGAGATCAGCTTGAAAAGAGATAATTGAAGCAGAAATCCTGACATTTCGTTGGAGTTCAATACCAATTTCATCCATGATAGCGGCGACAAGTGAAACAGTGGAAAGGGAAAGAGCTGACGCGGCTCGACGCGTTGTTGCCCAATGTGGCAATCTAACCGTGGGAACTCTGCACTTCTCCGTCTCCTCCAGGCCGAATTTTGAACGAGTCTTGCCGCTGAGCAGAATGGCGCATGTGGTGACCCCCTTGGACCAGCCTTCAAACTACAAGGACTCTCAGACCCGTGTCGACCGTCAGAAACAGAATGATCTCCTCTCCAAAAGCACCACACTCTACGTAGGTCACTTGCATTTCTAACCACAGGTCGGTCACCAACAGTCACCCCGTGTATAGATCGGAAACCTAAGTTTTTACACGACCGAAGAACAAATATATGAGTTGTTCACGAAATGCGCCAGCCCAGACGACGGTGGCGGTATAAAACGCATCATCATGGGCCTGGATCGCAACACTCGGTGAGTTCCTGGTCGCGGTCCCATAGAACGATGTCTAATGAATGTTCTCTTGCTTTCTTCATCTTACAGAACACCCTGCGGCTTCTGCTTCGTGGAATACTACACCCATGCCGAGGCGCTCGCGAGCATGCGGTATGTCAGCGGGACAAAACTTGACGAGCGCATCATTCGGTGCGACCTGGACCTGGGCTACAAAGAGGGGCGCCAGTTCGGCCGCGGAAAAAGTGGAGGGCAGGTGCGCGATGAGCACAGGCAGGACTATGACCCTGGGCGTGGCGGATGGGGGGCACAGGCGCAGAGGCTTGAGATTGAGAGGAGAAGAGAGGTGGAGGAGCGGTACGCGGACGCGCAGGACGGACCTGGGGCGGTGGCTGGGGGAGGTGGAGACTGGAAGGAGGCCGAGGGCGCACCGACAGACAAAAAACGCGGCAGGTCACCAGAGGACGAAGGAGATAATACCAGAACGGTGCGTTTTTAAGCAGCCTCTTTTACCCATTTTACTCATTCTATTTGTGGCGCAGGGTCATCGAACGCGGCTTGACGATGAGATGGAAGCCGAGCGGATGTAATGCTTTGCTGTTTCACGATATATTATTCCTTTTATTTGCCCGCGAGTCTACCTTTAGTGCGTCATATCCTGCGCCCAGCGAGGGTGAAGAAGTGTATCCAATCGACGATGGGGAAGGTTTAGTGGAGAACTTGCGCTCGTATTAGCTGCTTCCCTCCTGCCCAACTCGTCATGTGGAATTGTCGCACTAAACGCCGCGCTTCTGATACCGATGACATCGTCACCAGAAACCGCGAGAACATCGAGAACCGGTCGTGAGGTCTGTTACAGGAATTGAGTGCTCTGGATACACAAGAACATATGAAGCCACGTACATAGCAACTTTCACAATGGTCATTTCACCCTTCTGTGACTTGGCCAGCTTGAAATCATGGAGCGCGTTCTCCAAGTCCTTCGGTTCAAGTCGTCCGGGCAAACCCCACATTACGACGTTGCGGTGCGCGTTGGGGAAATGCCCATGCAGTCCGTTCCCCGTAATGGCGCCCCGTTCAGCAGCCTGGGCGCGTCCCTTGTTGCCGCGCGACCGCGGCCGTTCAGCGACGCCGTCGCTGATGTGGACACCGTTAGACCGCACAGGGATTCCGCAAAGTGTAAACTTCTGTAGCTCGCGCAGGTTGTCTCGCAGGTATTCTGGTCGGGTCAAGGTGATGAGTGCGCGGCCAGACGGGCGGAAGCGGTTGTAGTCGATTTCAACTAGCAACCCATGTCGATCAGGGTACATGCGCTAGATACATGGGACAAGACATACCATTCTCGACGCCCTGCAGCTTTTTCGCAACTGCCCTCCGGATATCCGCCGGCGTCGTGAGGTTCGGAACGCCAGTGAGCGTTATATGCCGCCGGCCTATGTTCATGGAATAAGTCGTTCGCCCTGCCTTCTACCACGGTCAAAGGAATTTGCGTACTGGGTTCCGACTCGGTTGAAAGTGCTCTGCGCGCCAGCGTTGGGCGCGAAGGTATCCTGCATGCCTGGGCACCAAGCCTTGAAACCGACATGAGGGGGAGAGGAATATGAAGTCACGCCTCTGTGACTTCGGTCACAACTACTGATGTCTTCTCGTGCTGAACACCGTCGACGCGACCGGAGCTGGGAGAGGGACGACCGCGACCGCGCCAGAGACCGATACTCGCGAGGAGGTCATGATGGAGGCTCGAGGAGCTACCAAGATGACCGCCGTAGGTCAAGTCGGTCACGGAGTCCTCGTCGTGGTGGGGATCGAGACCGACGGGGCAGTGGTGAGCCGCTTTAATCACTCTGTGAGATTTTGGCTGATGGTGGGTCTGTAGATCGGCGTGAGCCGCCACCCAGGAGAGACAGGGATGACTCGTACCGGGATTTCGACCGCGACAAGGACCGTGACCGGAGAGACGGTAGAAGAGACGATAGAGGAGGCAGGCGACGGGACGAGGACCGCGACCGGGATTCTCGTGACGCCAGACGGGGCTCACCGCGGAGAGAAGACCCCAGGGATGGTGCCAGACGGCCCCGGGACGATGATGAGGCCCGCCAGCCCTTCGTAGCACAAATGCCCAAGAATATTCCTAGTGCGGTCACCCTCACTTTTGTCATTACACTTGAAACCTGATTCAATACTCGCTCTAGATTCGCCGGCTGGAGATGCACATGGTCGGCCGAACCTTGACCCCGACGCGCCAGATGAAGGTGAAGAGGGCGAGGCTATGGATGCGGAGAATGACGACGACGCTGCCATGATGGCCATGATGGGTATGAGTGGGTTTGGCTCCACCAAGGTAAGCAGATACTCCCTTCATTCGTTAGGAGAATGACTGACTTCGCTGTCAGGGAAAGCCTGTTGAAGGCAACCAGGAGGGCGCTGTACAGATCAAGAAACAACGGACTTGGCGTCAGTACATGAACAGGTGCCATTCATGCTCCCAGAAGTGTTGCTCGTCACTGAATATTTTCTATGAATTTACAGACGCGGCGGTTTCAACAGGTATGTTGACTGTTCGAATCAGTCGTGAGCCCTCCTCTAATGACATTTGCAGACCTTTGGACAAAATCAAGTAATCTGCACCGTCATCATCCCATACCGTGAAGGCTCTTTGTCGGCAAACTACAGCTAAGTTGTGTCAACTTGAAGGGATTGATCGCTTTCACGGCTCGTCTATGTGCAGCAGTTGACGCTCAATGCATGCCGCAGGTTATGTATACATCTATCATCCATCACATGTATCTGGCGGGTACCCGTCATTTATTGGTGCTAAGACATACATAACGAATGGCAAGTGAAAAAATATTTATGTATAGAGGATAGCAAAAACGGTGTAACATGTGGCAAGTACAGTCGTAAGCGCGAGTGAAGGCGTGGTGCGGCGATGAGGTGAAAAGGTGTCGGCATCTAGAACCCATGAACCTTAATCGTGGACTTCTCGATACCGTTCTCGGTGAGGAAAGTAGAGATCTTGGCACGCTGGTCGCCCTGGAGTTGGATGACCTGCCCCATCTTTTCGTCGTCGACGAGGGTGCCGTTGCAGGCGAATTCCTGATGAAGTTTCAGAGATTAGATTTTTGCTTATCACCCACGAGGCGCCCGATAAGGAAAGTAGACATGTAGCCGGGCGTACAAGCAGACAGGCGGGTGGGTCGTGGGGAGGGAAACGGGCATACCTTCTTGAACGCTTTCAAGATCTTCTTGGAGTCGTATTCTGCAGGAAAGAGGGGAGACGTGAGTACAAGGGTTGTATGGGCGTATCGGATCGGAACTGACGTTTAGGCAAGCCCTGCAAGGTGGTCAATGTCTTCCTTCCATTCCTCTGTTGAATACGGATATGGATGTAGTCTGCCTGAGACCCAACGTCTTGGCTATCTCCGAGTGGGTCTCCCTCGTCTGCAAAGGGGTCTGAGGAGACAATGTAAGCAGTGATCGATAAGCACAGCGTAGAACGGGGCTGCTCACCGAATGTATTGAGGTTCTGCACGCTCATGCGATGAGTGGAATTAATACAAGGAAGAACTGAGTGGGGGTTGGAGAGCTGGGAGACGAAGGAAGTAAGAAAAGCGATGTGAGTCTGTTGACGCCGCTGTTTGCTTTTATGATTCCTCACGTAAGCACCGGCTGACTCCAACCACTCACTACAATTACGATGGTCGAGGGCACTCTCAAGCGCAAGCAGCCGCCTACATTCCGCCATCTTCCGTTAAACAGGGGTACGCCGTTCAAGCGCCTTGTCTAGACCCTGCTCTGACCATCTAATAGCGAAGAAACTAAAGCAGACATGGGTCGAGAACAAAAAGATCAAGACCAAATGGAGGGCACAACAGCGGAAGGAGGGGCTTTCCACAGCACTGGCAGTGGAGCGCGAGGAGTCAGGATCGGACGAGGAGGACGAGGATGATGACACAGACGGTTCCGCATCGGAGGCGGAGAAAGAGCCATCGCCGGAACCGGTCGAGGAACCGACACCAAAATCTACGCCGAAACCTCCCCCAAAAAAGTCTACACTACATCCTTCGAGGGCTCACATACATCCAGACCTCGCACTGAAGCCGAAAAACCCCCACCCCAGACGGCAGAAAGTCGAGGAAGACGAATCCGCGCCTACGCCATCCTTGCGTGAGCTCACCCGACAAGCCTACTCCCGCGAATCCCTTCACACATTCAAGGCGGACCCGACACGAAGAGGTGGCGCGCGCGGAGATGCACGGGGGCGAGGTGCTGCTCGGGGCAGAGGGCGGGGCGGCCAACACGGCGAGACGGGACGTGGCCAGCCCAACATGAAATTGCGGATGGACGCGATGCTGGAGAAGATAAAGCAAACGGTCGGGCAATAGCACTCTTGTCGCTCTGTCATATTGATAAAAAAGTACACTACTTACAATACCACCACCGTTACATGTAATATGTATACCCCCTCATCGCACATCCGGATGCATATGGTCATGACTTGTTCTCCTTGTCTTCATCGACCTGCATGCTGTCGGTTCCCGCCTGTTCGGGTGCCTCTTCTCCACCCTTTACGAATCGTTGATCAAGGCTCCCGATTAGCGGCCGCGAGCCATTACCGCCGTCAGTCGTCGTTGTCGAAGTCAGAGCCGTTGGGTGATCGCTCATGTGCCCTGGACTGGGATCGTCCAGCTCGTCGACGAGGCCCAGCGCTCTAGGCTCCAGAACGTCTAGCGAATCTGCATGAATAGCAGAGGCAGTCAGTGCGAGTGGTGACGGAGGTGGGCTGCGCGATTTTGAACGGCGCGCGTCATCGTGGAGGAAAGGTATAGGTGAAAACAGTGGTGTGGCGGGAGCGGACTGTCGCGTCGATCCAAGGGAAAAGACACTCCGTCCATTGGGATCCGAGTCGATCTCTGATAATGGAGGGAAGCTGTTCCATGTCGAGGTTACAAGGAGGGACTTTTCTACGGCACGGAGGTATTTTCCAACGGAGGCATAGTGCTTCATCGGGTGGATGCACAGTTCGCACACGCGTTGTATTGTGAATGGAGGGTTTCTGGGATCAAAAAAGCTCCGTGAACGACGCGTGGTTGAGAAGATGAAGCTCACGAGTCGAATTCGTCAAGTTGGGCGAAGATGTAGCCTTTCAGCTCGTTGGCCTGTTCTTGGTTCATGTAGCTCACGGGGATTGGAGTCATGTGCGGTGCACGCTGCTGCTTCCGCGGTGGGAATGGGGGGAGCTTCAGCCCTCCCGAATCCTGTGCCAGTGGCTGAAAGGTGGGTGGCCGTGGTGGCTGTGATTTCTGGGCAAGAAACATGGCGGTGTTCTGATACAGGTCTTTCAGTCGAGGCGCCCAGCATAAGCTAGTATCCGACGCACCTCGTCGAGCTTGTGCTTGATAACATTGCGAAGAACGTCCCAGTCAGCGCTGATGATTGAGTTGTGAGTGAGCCTGCGCGCGATCCACGGGTAACTTCGACACACTCTACTGTATCGGTCGACGCAATGGTGCCCAAAAGAACATCGTATTCTATGCACAGGTCAGTATTGCTTGGGACACGCGTTATGCTTGGCCTGCTCACCAGGAAGCCATTTGAACTCGTCAGACGACATGGGCGTGTTAATTAATTGTTGTGCTGCGCAACAAACAAGGGTCGAGCGGCGTTGTTGAGATGGGACCCTTGTTTTCCCGCCTTGTATCACAATATTAAAGGCCCTTACGCTTGATGTCCTACGCCCGGCTACACGACCCACCTTTCTCACAGACGACCACTCATCGCTATCCTCCTGTTGAACCCGTTGCCATGAGGTCCATTTTTCGTCAACACGAACCGGCACGTCCTATGACAACTGCACGACGGAGGAAGCTATTTTTGTCCTATTTGCCGGACTGGTACGCTCCTGTGCCTTACCTTCGTTGTCCTCCAGAGCTAACTGGTCACCTACTGCTAGGATCCTAACGATTGCGCTGGCGTATGTGCACGACTTTTATTGTGAAATCGCGGATGATCATTGTTCAACTTCTCAGCGCACTTTTCTTTTCATTGGATACATTCGAAGGCTACCGAAGGGTTTTTTCACTCGAGGACACTTCGTACGTCGCCAACTCTTGTTGTCTCTTTCACACAATCCCTCATATGATATCTACAGCCTTCGACATCCGTAAGTCCATGGTCAATGAGGGGCACGCTACATTCAGCTAACGACGTATCTGACAAAGCCACGCAACACAAGAGCGTGTGCCGGTACGGATGGGCCGATCTCTTGGGGCCAAGTGCGCAATTGACGTGAACTCTGATTCAGGAACTCTACCTTGTCCTTATCTGCTTCGTGGCGCCCTTGGTCCTCCAACCCATCGTAAACCTTGCAACAATACGCTCGTGGTGGGACTTTCATAGCGGTGCGTGTTCTTCACCAATCGCGTCTTGCTTTTCCCCCCTAAATGCACATCCCACACAGGCACACTAGGACGTATGTGTTGACCAGCTCTGCCACCATTGTTCAACTTCACCTCAAATTTTCTGCCTTGATAGTGATCCTAAGCCTTTCTCTCACTGGCGCAATCACCCAATTCGTCAAACTCACAGTCGGCCGCCCTCGACCAGGCACGTAGTGTTCCTTTCCTTGGCCCTTGTGTGTCCTCATGTCTTGATGCAGATGTTATCGATCGATGCCAACCACCTGAAGGCACTGTAGATCCTCCTTTTGGCCTTACATCCTGGCAGGTATGCACACAGACTAACCAGGCGCTTCTCCGTGACGGGTTTCGCAGCTTTCCTTCAGGCCACTCGAGTCGTACGTGACGACCTTGAATGTCTTGCGTTTCTGTGCTTATTTTTGTGTCCTTTACGCGGGAATCCAGTGTCCTTTGCGGGACTAGGTTTCCTCGCTTTTTATCTTGCTGGCAAGCTTCATCTCTTTGATCAACGCGGCCATACGGTGAGTTTATAGCAACTACGCGTCACCACCAGTCGAATTCAACAATCACAACACTCAACAGAGTAAAGCATGGATATCACTCGCCCCCTTCGCCGGCGCTGCCCTTGTCGCCATCTCACGCACAATGGACTACCGTCGTATGTCTCTTCTCCCAACCCCTCTGATTTCCAAATTCATATTCAGCTTTTCAGATCACTGGCAGGATGTCCTAGTGGGTTCTCTCCTTGGCACGATCGTGTCGTATTTCTCGTACCGCCAATACTACCCCAGCCTCACCGCACAGCTCTCGCACCGCCCATACTCCCCCCGCATCAAACGCGAGGACGCTGGCGAGGTCCTTCCCATCCACCAGCGGTCCTTAAGCCCCAACGACCACGAGTCGTCTCTCCTTTCTCACCAACAGCATCAACTTCACCCTAATCCGACTACTGCATATATCAATCCATTCCCTGAGCAGCGGGGTAGTCCCTCGAACTCTGGGCACGGCCATGGGGCGGCGGACGACTATGAATTGGCGGGGACCGTGCAGCACCCGGCGGTGCCCTTGGAGGAGGTGTGGAAAGATGGGGAGGGTAAGCACTCGGTGAGCCGCTCGTTGGGAGGCGAGCCGACGTCGACGCCGAATCCCTATGGTAAATAAAAGGCATGCCACTGAATAATGGTTGTGTCATTTGAGGGTGGTTTGGCGGAAGCTTTTGGAGAGTGGCTACTCATCGTAGGATGACGGATGGATACCCATGTTCATGATATCCCCGGGGTGTGTCTTGCTTACACCTAGCTATCCATAGTAGTGAAGTCTATGGATACGACAGGTTATGTACGGATTTGAAATGATATGGATGCCAGAAGATCGTGTAAAAATGCATCATGGCAGGTGGATCTTGACCTGTTTAGCTTTTGGGTTGTGATGCCAATAGACCAAAAATATCATGTAAACGGGTGTGGCGCAATAGCATAACATGTCGTGGTGCGTACATCTGTCATAGTACTACAGCGCTATGTCGATTCCGCCTCTTGTTCTGTGCAAGCGACACATCTCGAGAACTTTCTCGTCGCTCAAGCCTCAGTGCTCAGAGCCTAGGCTCCACAGGACGGAACTGCCCAAATCACTACCCTGCTCAGCAACGACGGTTGACGACCACGTTGA
This sequence comes from Asterophora parasitica, assembly GCA_018282005.1. Classification (NCBI taxonomy): domain Eukaryota; kingdom Fungi; phylum Basidiomycota; class Agaricomycetes; order Agaricales; family Lyophyllaceae; genus Asterophora; species Asterophora parasitica. The sequence goes on along the minus strand of JABCKV010000012.1, from coordinate 228,118 downwards.
AACTTGAAGCTTGACAGTTACTTACATCCAAGGTACTGGCGTCGTTTACCATGAGTACGCCCCTGCACTATAGTGTAGCACCCGGCGCCACAGGCTCGGGACTTCGACATTATACATACGCGCCCCCAGATTGAGACGCGCTGGTCAAGACCGACACGTCGTCTCAGCCGGGAGGCCTTCGCACAGCATGTATGGTCAATGCGTGGCGTCGAGGAGATTGGCGATTAAAATAGAATCCTCCGAGTTCGACTTCCGTGTTGAACTTGCAACTTGTTTGTCAGCCACCTCCACCTGAACATATAAAAGGCGGTCGCTGCTCGGAAATTCTCCTTACCTCTTGCTTCAATCATCTCGCCTTCTGGTCCCTCCTCCGCTGTCTCTCCTCCTTCGGTCTATTCGCCTAGAGCATAAGGTGAGTCCCTCTCCTCCTTCTCGTCTCGTCTTCTCCTCTTCTACCTGGCGGTACTGGTGTGCACGCCGAATGGGCGCCAGAGTCAGGCGCACAACCCGTAGTTTTAGTGTCGTGGTCGAGGCGGCCCTTTCCGTCGTCGATGGCAGGCGAGCATTTTCTTAATTCTAGAGGGGGGAGACCGAGTGAATTAGTGTCGGCCTAGTAGAGGTGGCTTTCCGACGGCCCTAACCCGGCAATAGGACTGATGACACTACGAACGGTTAGGTGCCACTCGGGGACGCGAGCGCCACAAGGCCTTCGTGAACTTACTTGGTTTCGGTTTGAATACTCTTTGGTTACGATCCCCCCTCGGTTGTTTTTTTTTGCTCCTACGTCGTCCTAACCCTAACCCTAGTGGCTAGTCAAATGGCCTAGTAGTTTTGACAATTCATAGTAGTTTCTTGAGAGTTTCGAGGTTCCAGTAAGCAAAGCTTAAGAGTGGCTGGTGAGATCAACAAACAACGCGAACGCGTTACTCAACGGTCACATCATCACGCACAATGTGAAGAAGCGTGAGTCCACGTGCGCCACCCGGGTCGCCGTTGAAGTTGAACTTGGCGCGGGCGGCCTCAAAAGCCGCGAACGCCGACGGCGACGAAACCGTCCACGACTACACGGAATCTTGACCGTGACGACATCCTAGCAGTAGTGTTAAAAATTACAGCCCAATTTTCTTGCCAATTTCGAGTGTCTGTATATCGATGATCCGATACACGACGAAGAGGTGCGGGGACTGCATGTTGAGAGTACAGTGATGTGTGTTATGCGACATATATATGGGGAATATATGTGGATATGCTACAGATGTGATGATTATCAAACCAAGGAGGGTAGGAAGGATGTGTGTGATAAGATACAGGTGCCGAACTATGGCTACAGATTGAGGGAAGCATAGTGAGTGGTGTGAAGCGAAAATAAGAGTAGGAATGGCAGTCACGGCGCATGGGGCATGCAAGTATAAATATGTGCTGGATATCTGGGTGCAAATGCAGGTGCAGGTTGAGGCTGAGGAGACGAGGCCGACGGGCACAGGTCGCATGGTGATACACGGAGGTGGAGACCGGAGAATAAATTATGAGCAGGCCACGAGGAGATGCCGCGTGCGAGCGATCGCGTGCGTGACTGTGCACGGCACTCCTGGCGTGCCTGCTTCCTTCATCGATAGAGAGCTGGGTCCAAATGGGTCCAAAACCCGTGGGCGCGTTGTGGGGCGCCGCAAGGCGAGGCAGCATCGAGTGGTAGAGTCGAAGCCCTAATCCTCGAGGAGGAAGTCCCAATCGATAGTCTCCGGCGCCTTGCGTGTACATCCGAACATGCGTTTGAGGCATTCCTTTTGTGAATTCTCCGGCGTCCGCGTCTGGATATCCCACATGCGGAACGTCACGCGACCGCGTGTGCACACGAGCACATCGTCCTCGTCGTTGATGTCGTCGTACGCAGGCTCGTTGATGCGCGCGTGCGCCATGATGCGGTTAATGAAGCCCGCGGAGTATGAGGCGGTTTTGGCGTTGTGGTGGATCTGTCCACGGAAGTCCGATGGTAGCCAAACCGTGACGTCGGAGGAGTCGGATTGGACTTCGAGGTAAAAGCGCGAGCGCGGGTAGTGGCGACACTGCGGGTGGCGAGGGTGAGATAAGTGGCTGAAATATGAAATGTTCGGGAGATAGACGTACAACTTTTACTTTGATGGGGGAAGTGTCGCTCCCGATGTACATGCTCATGCGATGATCGACGGGTTGATTCCGTGCGCGGTAGTGTGGTAGGACGAGCGAAACATCAATGGGCTGGTTGGGGAGGTCGAGCTGCAAGTCCCACTCTTCATCCGGCTGGTATTTCACTTTATGTGTCCCGTGAGCGGAAGGAGGATCAACCTGGGCGGCGCAGCAGGTAAGATTCAAGTTCATAGTTGAGTTTCAAAAGAAAAATGAAAACACACCAGGAGTTTCTGTTTCTCGCAAGAGTACTGGGATGAATACTGACAGCAGAAACATTTAGTAATAAGTCCGAGTTGAGTGGGTTCAGGGAGCTCTGGATACATACCATTGAGTGGTCGGTGGACATTATGGTACAGTTCTAGTCGTAAAGAATTCTAATAGGGCTGGGAGGGGACGGGTCGTGTGCACTCATCGTTGTGAGTTTATGAATTGCAACCGATCCCGATTGGGGACAAGACCGTGCAACCCACGTAGAATACAATGATTTCCCTTTTCGGCACATCCACTTGTTCTGCTCCTGGCCACAACAATTGCAGCGCCCCCAATTGTTCTTCGTTGAACAATTACAAGTCTCTTCCGCCTGTTCGGCACAATGTCTCTGTGCGCCGCAATCTGCTACTCACAAAAATCGATATGCCAGGACCCTTCAACAGCCCTTCTACTTTGCTTATCGATACTCTATACATTTCGGCGCCTGACATGCCTCGAGGACACGAGTTCCACGTTCAAGTTCGTCTCTTTTGTTCTACGTCAGCCTCAGGCCCAGCCAGCGTCTCAGGCGGTTTATCCTGTCAGTATTCCTGCCGGTGGGGCGTTGGTTGCCGTTCCAGTACCACACGACAGGTGATGGATGGAGACTCTCCTCCTCCATCAACCTGATCTCCACATTCCCCGCTGCATGTACATGCACCTCGTCCTCGTCTGCCCGGATAACCTGCGCGTCATTGTTTACGCGGATCTCTCCCCGCTTGATGCCCCGTCGCAGCTCTGTATTGTAATTGACGCGGTCTCGGCTCCATCCCGTCACGCCAATATACCCCTGGAAGCGCGCTGGTAGCAGCAACTTTACATTCTCCTTGGACGACGTCACATGGAGCTTGAAATGGTGTTGTTCGGCGCCTGCTAGCCTGATCTGTGCAATAGAAAGCAATGTACCGGCGTCTGTGACAAAAAAACCCCACGAACTCACGATCTCGGCATTTACAGATCCAAAACGGCTGAAGAGGTCGATAATAGACTTCGTGCGCATGGTATCTCTGTCGGACTTCCCACCGGGACAAGGGCACAACAACACTCTGGCGTTGATGTCGTCCTCGTGCACCTCCTTGTGCAGTATTGATTCGCCGGTATCTCTACAATTTGCCTGGCTTGGGTGAAGCTGCTCTGTCCGCACCTGTGGCCGCCTGACCGACTGTGGACATGTCAGCCCGAAATAGACTTGCTTCGTTCAGGACAAGACACTTACTGGAATGCTACCCCCTTTCGATTTGGACTTTCCTTTCAGTTTTGGTGGCGCCACAAGTCCCGTGAGTAGTCCCAAGTGGCTCGTTATGGAACTCCGATTGTCCTCGCCCCTCAGCAGCTATGTTATAGACTCGTCAGATGTCTTTCCTTTATCTGAAGAAACAAGCAGGAGCTCTTACGGATGAACGAAACGATTCAGCAAACATGGTGAAGGTCGTTGTGTCGGGTAGCTTTATTCGCCTTGCCTCTGCTGCGCCAGGTTATATACGAAGCCACAAAGCCACGAAATGCTCTTCCCTTTCGCCATGTGCCTGGCCGATGGCCAAGTCAATCGACAATGGGTCGTCCTCTAAGATTTGGATTTAACGTCTCTTTGACTGTGCTTGAACTGAGCGGACGTGAAATGTTACTTGAACAGTGTAGCCTATCGTTGGGTTCGTGGTTTACGCTTTTCTTCCTTTGTCATTATTACCCATGTCACTCGGAAACCGAGCGATCCCCGAAGGGCTTCGCATTTTTACATAAATAAGTTACAAAGCTATATCCAATGTACCAGATGCAAATTAAATTCAGTCTGTCCTCGTAGGGAGAACCAACTCCCTCTCCTCCTCCGAATCCACAACAATCACCCCCTCTTCCGGTTCACCGCCTGCATGAACTTGTGTTGCACCCTGTGATTTGGCTTTGTCACCCGACAAAGGAATCACAACGTCACTATTGCTCCGTTCAGCCAAAAGGGACCGCGCTGATTTTGACGATGCTTTGTCCTTGTCCCCTCGAGGCCTTGCGGCGTTCACGAGCTGTGCGAACTCGTCCTTATGCCGTTTCTGCACACGTTCATTTCGCGTGAGCTTGCTGATATGAGAGGAAGACGATGAGAGAGATATGCGGACCTCGTGTGCAATCGTATCCTCCACCGTCGCCTTTCTCTTCTTCGCCTTCTCATCTTCCCACTTCCTCAGCTCTTTCTTCAGCTCAACCTTGCCCTTCCGGTGTTTCGCTGATTTGTCCAGGTTCGCGTTGAATATCATTACCCACCTGAAACCAATCCATTCGACGCGTGTAAGATTCCAGAACGGTGGACAAATTAAGAGAAAGCACGTGCCGTTGATGCCGATGTATCCACTGATTCCGATCCCCAGTAGTCGGCAAGCCCTGCTCTACGAGCATCTCCTTCAGTTTCTTATCCTTGAGCGTCGCGTACGACGCCTTCGGGAGGCGGTCGTCATCCGTATCATCGCTCGTATCCCTGTACCACACCACCACCATCGTTGAATATCAATCATGCTTTACTCCACCACTTCTACTTCCACACGTCCAAGAAGACTCACTTTTGTTTGCCCTTGCTCGGCCCACCCAGAAGCTTCTTCCAGTCGGACGTCGTGGACGTGGGTCGGCCTGAATTAGGTGGCGGGTCCTTGCAGCCCTGGTCCATGTGCTGGTTGATGGACTTGTATTTGACGCGTCGGGTGCATATGGGGCATTTCACCAAGTCGTCGGCTGCAAGAAAGTTGGGTTCAATGGCCCGGTCGGGGAGCGTATGGGTGGAGTGACACCTACGGCGAGGGTTGGCGTTCGTGGGCTCAGACATCTCATCTTCCTCCGCCTCAGACGTGGGTATTGAGTTGAAGAAAGCTGCTGAGGGGTCGCGCCGGATTCTCTTGGACTTTGACGGTGATCTCTGCATGTGCGTACTGGTGCTCGTCGAGGCGACGCCCCTGCTCCCATTCTCTGCGGTAATTTTGCGCTTTTTAGCCTTTGGCGTGGCCAACAGTACCAAATCATCGTCTTGCTCCTGCCTCTCGGAATCCGCTTTCGATAGAGTGAGGATGTATGGTCTAAGATTCAAATCATTGAGAGTTTGGTGGCATACGTTATGTAGAAGTATAGAGGCGCACCTTGAGAGCTTCCACGCAGAGACTACCTCTTCAACCACCGGATTAGGCCTCAAATGTCCCTCGATAGCCGTCTTGCGACACGCAGGACATTCCTGCTTTTCAGCTAGCGACGTTCTGACACACTGCAGTGTCCATTCCAGTCTCAGCTCAGCCCTTTCTGTATGAGGAGTTTGATCTCACAAATGAGCAGAAGCAATGTCCGCAGTTCAGTGTTACAGGTCCATCAAAGAGCTCGCCGCAGATAGTGCAGCGAAGTGAGCCATCGAGTGTTCTGAGGCCTGGAGCGACCGTGAGAGGCGGGAAATCGGTTGGGTCAGGCACATTCGCGGCGAGGTGGGCATTCATATAATAAGTGTTCTGTGTGTCGTGAGCCAGAACCTTGCAATTGCCTTCTTATGAGAGGATGAGAGGGAGAGTGAACATGATCACAAGCGTCAACAAACGCGTCGCCATCACGGTCACATCACATGACATAACCAAATTCAAATTCATAATCACAATCACGCACTGCTCGCTTGATCAACCGTTTTGACCATCCAATCTTCCTGGGCAAAGCAGGGGTGCACTAGTCTGGAACTCTCGACGGTGGCTTTAACTTTCACATTGACTTGGTTGGTTCCAAGATATCAGATACTGTACAGCTGGAATGTTGCCCTCGAGTCTGGACCTTTCGGCGGCTGTTGTTGAGCTTTCGCGTTGGCTATAAGTACGATAAGGACGACCCACAAACGACAACAGCCCTCCAACGCTTAAAGGCAACGCAGCAGAAACACCGTGAAGCACCATGACGAAGATCCTATCACTCCTGTCTGTCGCTCTCGCGCTCGCCGCCTCGTCGCAAGCTGCCGCAGTCGATGGTGAAATCCTGGTACGTACGCGTGCTGTGACCAACGCCTGCGTGCATGTACTCATACCAGACCTGCAGAAACGACAGAGCTCTGGATCTATTCGTATTTGCTCGGCTCCCAATCTCTCTGGAACTTGCGACACCCTCTACGTGACCTACCCAGGCTGCCAGTCTCTTCCTGTGCTCGCCCCCGCTTGGGACAATCTTGTTATTAGTGCCGTGCCTCTCTCTTCCAAGTCGCTTGCATGCACGGCGTATGAGTGCGTCCATAGCTTCTCACGTCGAAGTCCTCATGTGCTGAACTAACATATGCGCTTGTAGAAACAGCAGCTGCACAGGCGCGTCGGTCACATTCACCTTTGGTGGACCCCAGAATGTCGGCCAAATTGTTCCGGGAATTAGTGCGTTTGCCTGCTCCCTTATCCCGGTAAGTCGGCCGTCGTCTCGTTGAAGACCAAGATCCTGATTTATCTATGATGAAGCCCCCATTTTGAAGTGATGGGTCGGATGCACTTTCTATCTGCATGGTCATGTGTCGAATTTCGTGATGATAAACCAAATGTTTCTGTATACTTGCATATACTGCTCTTCTCCGCTGGTGTTCCGGGGGTGTGATTCCGCGCTCCCACTGTCGGAACACTCTTGAAAGGCTTCCAACTTCACAGAGTGACGCGACACATCTGGTCCGCCTCCTGCCTTCCGAACTGGGTCATCTGCCTTCCACTGCACCCCCTACGGCTCACGGATTTTTCCAGAGGAAAAAAGTCGTCGTGGTGAGTATGTATACGACAAAAGCCGGCCTTCTTCTCGACCTCTGCTCGGCTGTTTGTTATTTGGGTTTGATTCGCTTGAATCAGAACGAACATCTTCGATCTGAATTCTGCAGGCGAGATTCATCCGTCTCGATGATCGCCCGACTCCGGATGCAGAATCATTTTGAATAAGTATCTTGATGGACTTGACAGGATTTCGTTCTTCAATGTTGAACAGTTTCCCCAGAATATGTCGAATATGTCGACGTGATTATTGATAACGCAAGCCTCAAGTGACAATCTCAACAGAAACACCGAGATGTTTAAGCTCGTTTCTCTCGTGTCATTTGGCTCTCGTCGCGCGCAGCATTGTGTGTCCCCGGCCTCTCCGATTTATGCACAGTGTACCCTATATGTTCACGACTGGGTTACATGTGCGTGACTCGTACGTCCCTTTCAGGTGGTGGGATGAGAATTGGCTGCACTGGTGACGTACAAGGATTTTCTAACTACATGATTCCGCTGACCATCAAGTTTCACTTCCTTGCTCCTTTGGTTCAAAGCAATTTCCGATAATAACATTTTGTTCTTACAGGTGTTTCCGGAACTTTCTGCGCATACCTGGACGACCGGTATTCCAAGTTATCAGTCAGTGTCTGCCTGGCGCGACTACCACCCCATCAACTACTACGACCACGCCAACCACTTCTCCCGGAGGTACTACAACACCTCCTCCAAAGGCAAGAAATTCTGGGTCATCATCCATCCTACCGTTGTTGTATCTAGTAGGCTCTGATGCTCTTGTTTCTCGCCAGGGCTCTTGCGCCGACCCGAACGCGCTAAACATTGCCGGTATGATATTCCTCGCTAGCTACATTCTACTCGAAGTACAGAGCCCTAGCCAATGTCGCTGTGCTTAAGTCGGATTTCGGCCAAGTCGCCCGTAAGTATCACTCTTAGCTGATCTTTAGCTTTTCGTTCTGACCCATTTTCAACAGGGAAATTCGATGAAGGTATATCATGTTATCCTTATGACTGGCGGACTTTGTTAATTCAAAAACTTGTGCTTAATGGGATGTTCCCGAGAGACAGATCTCGTGCTAGTTCACTCACCGCTCAGCCCCATCCTGTCCCAACTCAGGCTCCCGTAACTCCTCTATCTTCGTTACGTCACAACACTAAATCCATTTGCTAGCAGTGTTTTTTACAGAAGACAATCTGCAGTAACAATATCAATATCGTGGCATTGCAATAAGTCCAATTTCTGGAACCAGAGAAAGATTCCTCCCCTGTCTAATAAGGCGAGCGCTTGCTAGTTACTTACCAGAGCCCATCAGCGGGACGTCCTGCATACCCGCACCTATCCATATGGGACAAAATCGAAGGGCACACGAACTCAATAGCCCCTTCGTCTCGCACTATCTCTCCAACTCAAGCCTCGGTTTTGACTTATAATATTCGATTTCGACTGCACGTGGCGCAGACTGGACCACTGCCGGCCAGTAGATGACTTGTCGATACTGAGACGCTCTCTCGACACCGAACAAGAGGACCTTTATACAACCCGTAGAGTTAATGTGTGGCGCCGAGGAGGTTGGCGTTTAAAATAGAACCCTCCGAGTCCGACTTCCGTGTTGAACTTGAAAGTTGGTCAGCCACCTCAGCGTATAAAAGGCCAGCACAGCACCGTCCCAAATTGCTCCTTACCTCTTACTTCCATTATCTCGCCCTCTGGTCCCTCCTCCGCTAGGTCTTGGTCTTCCGCTCTCCTCCGTTATATGCTCTAGGCGAGTTCAAGGTG
>JABCKV010000012.1:208041-218488 GCA_018282005.1 Asterophora parasitica | reverse complement strand
ACTTATTCTACAACAGTTTGCACCAAATTTGAGCAAGATGCGCCGCACTTTCCGTGGAGCTTCCACCCGCAGTGTCTTTCGTCACCAGTGTGGAAGTAACGTTGGAAAACAAACACAGGGAAAGGGAGAGTACAAGTACCAATTAGGAATCCGAACGAGTCACAGAGCAATAGATAGATATCCCACAGAACCTATGTACGACTGTTATTACGTTGCTTTTATCTTCACGTCCGCCTTGGGTTCGTCACGAAGCCAGATCCCCAAGAGCAAAAGAGAGTTTGCGCCAAGGAGGACGCTCGACGAGAGGTTGGTGGACGGGAATACATTCCAGGCGTATTCGACCCCGATAACCAGTGCCAGCCTACATAGGAAACGCATCACAATCAACATGACAAAATTTGACGACAATGAGAAACGCACTTGAGTATGAAGGGGTAGGGTGATCTCCAGGCAAGGAATGGCACCTGGAACGCATACCAGGAATAGAACTGGTAATGCAGCGATCGGGCGAAGATAATTCCAATGAGCTTGGAAGTGAATAGAACTGTGGCGACATCTGTTTTGTTGCAAATGAGCTGGGGTTAACGTCGGGGAAGCAATTGGAGAGCTCACAGTCACCCGTCAGAGGAGTCACGCCAGAGGGAGCAACGGTCGGGGTTAACAGCCCACGTCCCAAAACACCCAATGCACCGCCTCCGTCCGCCCTGCACCACCTAAACAGTCCAAAGAGAACGAGCACGACCACGTGTCCAGCCAGAAGCCCCGTAGCCCACTGACTGCTGAGGAAGGTTTCCTCACTGACGAATCTCCAATTCACGGTCCATTTGTACAAGAAAGCGCGCGAAAGATCAAATGCGGAGTTCACATATGCCCAAGGGTCCTCGCCAATGAAGGGACTAGCCAGAACGGTTTGAATAGCGACGATCGTGAAGATGTGGCGGAGGGTGGCAAAGAAACCCCGACGCTTGAACAGGATGAGGAGCAGGCCCGGGAGGTAGAGCAGGTTGGACATCTTGATTGACAACGCGGCGCTACAGCAGAATTTTTTTAAAAAGACCTCAAGCAGCGTTGAAGGCAAACGCTGACCTGTAAAGGACCGTCCCCGTCTCGTCCAACCCGTACTGGAAAAACAATATCGCGACATTGACAGCCAGTACAGCCCAGGAGTCGTTGAACAACCGCAGCACGAATATGGAGTGGAGGCGCTTGCTAAGCGGGAGAATTAGGAGCACCCAGTTCGGGATATTTCCTGCTTTGTGGTAGATGGCAATTGTGAGGGTGAGCGTCAGGAGGTATAGGCCGGCATAGATGCGTTGCGCGAGTTCGAGATTTGCTCCTGCGTCGAACCAGTGGTATAAATACTCGTGAATGCGCAGGTGTCCAGCTGGATAGCTTGCATAGAGAGGTCAGAGGGTAAAGACACGTCGGAAGGGGTCTAAGAACGCACACAAGAGGTCCGGTTGGCCCAGTGATCAAGGTATAGTTGTGCTGCCCCTTCAAGTACACCTCCGTCTGAACCATGTAGGTTTTCCAGTCAATCTCTGTGTCTGTGGAGATTCATTGTGAGGTCGTCGATGGTGAGTGAATAGCGCGACGCTGACATGGGACGAAGCGGATAATGAGCTCCGTGAGTATGGCATCGCCGAATATAATGAAGATGGCGAGCGTCCAGAAATAGGCGGGATTTGTTAGGTGGGTAACAATGGTCTGCACCACACTGTTATTAGGCCTCGCAGTGCTTCCTCGAGAGGGCGCCGACATGGAAGTCGCACGTGGAGGGCTAGCTGGAAAATTGAAAGGAGCTCAACGATCATGATGGTCCCGCGTCCCTCGGATTTTGGTGATTTCAACTTCCGCTGGTTTTAACTCGGGCTCAAATTCACAACGCTGAAACGAGTTATATGGAAGACATGGCATTGGAATAATTGGCATAGGTCTGCATAAACATAATCGCTCATCGCCCACTGGGTGCTTGATTCAAGATTGCCATTACCTTCTCCTGGCCCGCCACCAATCCCTGACCAAACCCATCGCGATAGTTCTGCTCAGTCCCGGGTGCCACGACACCAGGGCCCAGCCGCGAAAGAGAGTCCGCAACATATTGGCCGACGAACCCGAGTTTCGAGATGTCGAACATAGCAAACGACTTGGCGGCGTTGAACCCGTCTATGTGCCCCTTCACGCTGGACTTTTGCTCGTCGGTAAGGTCGGAGTGGTTGTCACGCGTGTGCAGGCGGCGGTCGTGGATCGCCTCGAACCGATGAACATAGTAGTCGGAGGTTCCCGCCTTACCGCCGAACGAGTGTCGGGTGAACTTGCCACTCGGAGCTGGCGATGCGCGCCTGGAATGGGAACCAGACAGGATTTCCGAGGTCGAGGGCACCGTCACGTTCGCGATGGCGGTGGACACGACCTGTTTTTGCCACGGATCGGTGATGGGTCCTTGGTTGAACGAGAAGAAGGTCGCAGGAAGGCTCCTGTTCACGGCGGCCTTGAAACACCACCCGGGGTCCTCATCGCATCCTTCTTTCAGGTAGGCTGTAGTTGTCAAAGTGGTCAACGTGGGCGCAAAGAACATGAGAGGAACGCGCTTACACCAAAAACTCCACCCCGCGGTCGTGTCTGCGTAGACGTCCATCTGGCCTTTGCAGAAGTCCCTTCGCGCGGCCTCCTTGTCGGGCTCGTTCTCGATGCTCTTCGGAGTAAGCGCACACGACCATTCATCGATAACAAGGTTCTTGCGCTGCTTTGCCGAAGCCTTCGCCAAGTTATCGGCTATGGGTCCCTGAATATCGTTGGTATGGTCCGACGCAGGTTCAGCTTCGTCCGAGGGAGTAAAGACGAAATACGAGTGGTGGTCCTGAACGATGAAATCCGCTCGGTTTGCAACGTAATCGGTACACCGCCCAAGGTCGAATCCATTGTGTACATAGAGAGGGAAAGTCGCTGCGGCGGGAGTGGGGGCCTGCCTCATAGACTCAATGGCACGGGAATGGAAATCGTACAATTCGGGAACGTTCTTGGGCTCGTTCAAAATCTGGATCCCGACGACGTTGGTAACAGTCGACAGCTGCTGCATGAGGAACATGAGTGCATTGATCGTCTTGTCCATGTGTGCCGGGTTTTCGAACATGTTCGTTGCGCCGTCTGAAACCCCAGAGTGCGGTTGACCATTTTGACTTCCAACAGCGCCGTGCAAATCGACCAGAACACCCATCCCATTGTCTGCAGCCATGTTGATGGCGCGCACGATCCTCGGCCAAGAGTTTTGGTAGACTGCTGCAACCGAGGCGTAGGGAGTGTCCTGACATGAGTACGGCCCAAGATTCCAGTATCCGATGGGAAGGCGGACAGTGTTGATACCGATGCCCGCGAGATAGCGGAAGTCAGCCTCAGTGATCCAAGTGTCCCAGTGGCGTTCCAGGACCGAGCGCGCAGAGTCCAAGGAGCCCCAGCCAGATGCGATGTCCAACTCCGAGAGTTTCTTGCCAGCGGCGCACTTGAACAGAGACGGAGACATCCAGTTTTCGTGAACAAACCTGTAGAAGGTATGTGTCAGTCGCACGCAGATAGGATTCAGACGAGACGACTACGCACCAGGAGCCTAGATTCACAGACTGCTGTTGTCGATAACGATAGAAAAACGCCTTGTCAGGATCATAAGGCGAGAAGACTTGATTCTCCACTGGAGGCGCGCTGTATGGTTCCACGAAACACTCGTCATGGTGGGTTTGAGCATCGAATGAGGAGTTTTTGGAGTTGTCGAGCAGCATTTGGGCGTCATAAGGATCATTCGAAGTGGGCGGGGTCGCGACGAAAGAATTAAAAGGCGAGTTGCCAGCAACAGCGAAAGAAGAGATAGTGTCAGGATCGGGTTTGTACGAGCCCTGCGTCAACCTGAGTGCTTGTAGAAGGGCGACAAACGAAGCTGCGTTGAAAACCATCGAAATAGGCGAAGGGATACGAAAAAAAGACGGGGGCCAGCCGACCGTCGTAGTAGGAAGAGAATATGAGCGGCGAACCAAATCGGAGGCAATGACAAATGTCACCCTCATCAACCTTTTCCACAGGCTTCGGACACACAAGTGACAAGAGAGGAAAAACGATGTTATTGCAACTCGAACTGGTGGTTATATGGATCTGATAGAGAAAAAAGTCTGTATGTATGTATAATTCAGTGATGGTGGGTTGGGGAGTGATGATGCGTGCATGATATGACAGAAGCTACAAGAGGAATTTAAGATTACTGGTAATGTTGGGTTGGGATAATGGATGGAGAGAAACCGGGGGAAGGAAAGGGACGTGCACTACTATCCACACTCTTCCCAGACATATGTATTTTAGATGTTGGGACCTGCCCGGCCCCTCCGATATTGGCCACGCGATACATGGAATCGATCCGAGTAAATAGTGGTCGGACGGCACAAGAAGAGCCAGCGGGCGATGGAGAGGCAACAGGCAGTCGAAGACAGGGCACGAGGCGAAGGATGATGAAGCCGACGAAGGAAGCCACTGCGCCACTATGGTTTTCGGAACTCGCACAACACGGTATATATCGTGTTGAAAGCGGTGTAAATCTCTTCTCTGACCTGAGTCGCGAGAAAGGGAGGCAAGAGGTGTCAGCGGAGGGTTCGAACCGGTTCCACTGAGCTCATGAACATGCGTGCAGACGAAGGAATCCAACATGTGATCCCGACGTTGACTATCGCCATCACGTCACTTGTATATCATGACTCGAGGTCGTAAAGACCAAGGCATGATTCCAATGTGAACGAGATTCATGCAACATCAAAGGCAAAAAGAAATGCTTTTACCTTGGCGCCAGTGAGGACAATCTTGCCAGACACGAAGATGAGAAGCACGACCTTCGGCTTGATCATGCGGTAGATAAGACCGGGGAACAACTAGTCCTCGATGAGTCAGGAGCATAACTGTATCACAATAAGCGCCACACACCTCTGGCTCGTAGCTGCTAAACTGTCCGTGGCTATACGCAAGGCCCTCCAGGCGAATGGGGAACTTCACGTCGCAGCTGCCCACGATGTTCTGAATCTTGAACTCGGAAAACTTGGCGACGAAGCCAAGCTTCTGAACGATACGGGCGTATTTGCGCGACGCCAGACGCGAGTCGTCCTCCGACTTGGCACCAGTGACGACCATCTTCCCCGACGCGAAGATCAAGGCAGTGGTCTTGGGGTCGCGAATACGCATGATGACGGCTGCAAAACGCTACGCGGAACAAATCGAAACAGTTCGACGTGTCGCGCGGGTAAAAGCGAGTCAATACCAACCTTAGGATTATACTCCGCATTCCTAGCGTGAAGCGCGATCGTCTTTAGGTCAAGACGGCAGTCGAGGTTGACGGTCGCGACGATGTTCTGCAGGGTAGGCACGATGCCCTCAACGGCAGTGATGTGCTGTTGCTCGAGGGTGAGGGGCACTGGCGTCGATGGGACAGGCGTTGAAGCAGCAGGTGTCGACGGTCCAGCTACAGCATTGGCAGGCGGTGACTGGGAGGTCGTAGGTACTGGAAGTTGTGGCTGGGTGAAGGAGTTGGACAGCGGCGACGGCCCCGGCAGCGACTGAGGCTGTTGCAGGTACGGGTTTCCGGACGGCAAAGCCAAGCCATGTTGTGGTTGCTGTTGGTACTGTACTTGTGGCTGATGCTGATACGGCTGCTGGCCCTGCTGGGCGGTGCGGCCAAAGGTGACGTTACGAGCAGGAAGTGCAAAAGACATCGCCAACTTTTTTTTTTAGCAGGAGCGTGAGAAAATTTCAAGTGGGGGATAAACGAAGGTTCAACTAGCGAAACGCGGCTTTATATACGTTGCACAATTAAAACTCCGCTGAAGGGAGTCAGTGGCACCTTACGTAACCACTCCTCCTTTGACAAACCTCGTTGGTCCCATAGTCGCCTTTGAGCCCGCCTCGCCCCGCCTCCTGCTGCTCTTTTTCTTTCAAATGGTGTCACTCAACCCAAATCAACTCTGTTATTAGCGCTGCCTTTTTTTTCTCGTATCTGTGGCCTCAAACTCAGTAATGTGGACACAGGGGGTAATGACTGAGCCTGAAAATCCTCTCAGGTTCTGCCACGTCTCTGACGTCCCTGACAACCGACATCTCTCCTCAAAAAAAAACATAGGAGCATTAACTTCACATCTCGTCCTACCTTCATTCATGGGGGCGCTCAGAATCAGCATCTAGCATTGCTATCAGACGTTCCATGGGCGTCTCCTGCCGTGACGGGGCTATCGGGTATTGATATGCCGCGCTTGGCTTTCAAGAATCAAAGGACATGCCTCATTCGGATCTTACTTTGAAGTGTTGCAATCCTGTCGGGACCTTCAAAGCGTCCTCTTTGTCGACATTCGACTGGCTTCCTTCTTGACACTTTATAAGGACACGAGCCATCGATATCGCTTGCTTTACATACCATTGTACGCGTACCAACACCGCATTTCGCGGTCATACGCGGGGACATGATGATGTCAATCATTCGTCATCACCTGTACATATAATGATTAAAACCGCCACAAAGAATCCAATATCGCCATGAATGTATAAAGGGTATTATAGTTAGACTCGAAATGTGCAGCAGAAAGTCCACGGTAACTCTCTAAGTGCAGCTCAACCAACCGTGGCCTTCAGAACGAGCACCGGGAGCCTAGCGCTCCGCTTAGACACCTGCGACAATCCTGAAGAAAGAGAGTACGTCATGAGCTGAGCTTGCGTAAAATTGCAAAAGAAAAGACGTACTCCTCAGCCTTGTTGAGAGCCTGTACCATGCTGACGACCTCCTTCCTACGGCTGACGACGAACTCGCTCTCCTTCAGTAGGTCGTCGAGGACCTCCGGCTTGTAGAGCTCCTGGAGCAGCTCCCGCTGGAGGTTCTCCTTGGAATGGGCGACGAGCGTCAAAGAGATAGCCTTGGGCACCATATCAATCATCTCGCGCTTCACGATGTTGAAGTACGAGTGGATGAGCAGTTCTAAAACACATAATCATAAGTATGGAGGTTGAGAAAGGGACACAAGCAGTAAACTCAACTGATGACCTCGGTCTCCATCGTCTCGCGGTCGCTCAACGCAGCCTGCGGGCGGATAACGGCAGGCGGCGCCTCCATTACGGGGCCGCCCTTCTTCTTCGCAGTCGCGCCCTTCGCGAAGAATGAGCCAAAGAAGCTGGGCTCGTCTTTCTTTGCGTCGACGTCGAGGTCCTTGTTGTTGTTGACCTGTCCCCGCGGGTTCTTCGGGTCATTGGCAGGAGGTTGAGGTTTCGCGGCATTGAGGCGGTCGTTGACAATAGAGGTCGCCTGCGAGAACAGGGTCAGATACAGAAGCCAGAGGGTCGAGGTGTCCAAACGTACTTTGTGGCCACTGATGAAATCAGGGTGCGTCGTGTTGACGTAACAGGCTTGCATGCTGTATGAGCTATATGAGCGGGAGGTACATGTAATGGAGAGGAGTAAAACTTACGCAACGAGGTCCGTCACGAGCTTTGTTGTCGGCGCCATCGATGATTTGAAGTAGTTGACGACAACAGAGTTGAAACGCTCCCGGAGAGCGGGGTACCGTCTGAATGCTTGCTGTTAAGAGACCTTGATAAGCTCAAGGACACAAAGGATGGGTGGAAGGCACGAACAATCTTGGCCAGTAGTTGACCCAGGATGCGGATAAGCTCATCGTACACCAGTTGGCAACACTTCAAACTAGGATCCTCCAAACGCTTGATTTGCTGCTTCACGATAACCTCGAAGGCAGCAGTGCCAACGAACAGCGATGGTGTAGAACCCTTCAGGAAAAAAATACACTCAGCGGCGCAGAATTGGAGAGAAACTGTTCAACGCACAGAAGAGTTGTACAGGATTGTCCGGATATCGCCATCCTTGACTTGGTCGAAAGGATCGATGCTGCGTACACCATTGTTGAACAGCTCGTGGAAGACGAAGCTGATACGGGCTCCTCCAGACAGCTCGTTCAATGACAGGTCGTTCGTATTACCATCGATTGTCGTGCGGAATTCGGAGCAGAATTCTGTGATAACAGAGAGAACGACATTGCCTGCGTTGCCGTCGCCGAGGGGTCCGCCCAAGGTCAGCAGCTCAGCGTTGTATTTCTGGAGTTGTTGCGTGATGCGAGCCTTGATGTCGGGGATGGTCGCTCGGATATGGTGCATAAGGATCTGCAAAGCACCATTGAGTTTGAGTATAGCATGACCAAACGCGGCCGTACCATGTTGAGCTTTCGCGCAAGGAAGGGAGTTCCGCAGAACTGGGCCTTGCCCTTGTATGACGAGTGGTTCTCAAAGTATTCGCGCTCGTGCTCAAGGGCATGACTGATGGGCTTCGCCGACTCGATGTCACGCTGACCACGGTTCACGACGGGGACGTAGCCTAGACGCAAGGGAATTATGCGGCCGGCAAGAATATCCACGACATCCGTGCCAGCATCCCTAGATTCCGCACTCGTAAGGAGGCCAAGCCTCTTTCGCATCGACCAATAGGACTCACATCAAATCGACCTTGGTGAGCACACCGATTGTCCTCGTACCATCAGGGTCCACCTCCCGCGCCATCTTCAAACCATCCGAGTTCGCCAAGTCAGTGTTTGCAGCCGTGACGGCGAGAATGATACACGCGGGCTTTGAGATATACTTGAGCAGCATATCCCGGATCTGCTTCTCGATATCACGGGGCTGGTCGCCGACGGGGACCTTGGTGAGACCGGGAAGATCGACCAAGGTTAGCGTCAGGACGTTGGGCGAGAATATCCGGAGGTTGATAGGTTGTGGTGAGATGCCAGCGTTCTTCCCTGTCTTCGCCTCTGTGTCGCGCACAATCTCGTCTCTGATCTTGTGGAAGTCGTAGAACTTCTCGCCAGGGAGGTGGAGGAACTCGCCCCACTCGTCGGGGTTGGCAGCCTTGTCGGCGCCTTTGTCCTTGCCGTTAATTTGTGCTGCGGCGGAGTCAGTTTAAACTCTGGGACTGGGGAATACCACTTACCACCACCACCACCAGCGCTCCCTGCTGCCCTGTTGATAAGTTGCAGGACCTTGAAAGGGGTACCACGATGAGACGAAGGGAGGATTCATCGGACATTGAAACGCACCAAAGGTCGCCGTGTCACGATACCAGTACCACGGGGCAAGAAATCTCGTCCGACAATGTTCTATTCGAGCCAAATAATGCGTAAGATCGCACATCTCAGAAGGATAGAGCAGTTTTCGTACCTCGAGCACACTACTCTTTCCACTACTCTGACTTCCGAGCACGCAAATCTGGGGAAGGTCTATCTGTGACGCCGACGAGCCGACAGCGGTGAAGACATCCTGAAGCTTATTGATAACGGAGACAATTTCTGTTCCAAGGCCTGATGATGAGGTGGCCATTTTCTAGATGAGAGAGATAGGCGTAGACGGGTGGTGTGGATTGCAAGTTGAAGGAGGAAATGAGGCGGAGGCACGATTCTGATAGGCTGGACCAAACTCGGCCAAAGTCAGACTCGGCGTCGGATGCTGCGGCGGAAGCGGTTGCAGTAAATTTTGAACGATCGTGAGACTACGCTGTAGCACGACGAACACGGTTGCTGGCATTATCTTCATCGTCGTCGACATTCTTCGTCATTGCAAGTACAAATTCCCTGCCGCGCGGCGTCGTCGTCGGGATGGTGATGCGCTCAGTCATTGGTTCCCACTGTCAGGATCTACGCGACGCAGCAGAGGCTCTTCTACCAATACATCTAGATAGCGCTCAAGGCCATCGGTGATGACAACGAGCTCATCGTGACGACTCAACGACAACATACCATTGGAGGCTACCTCAGTCGACCCCGCTTCTAAATGGAAGGACAACATCTAGCCCATCCGCGAGCAGACACCATGGGACATCACTACCGACTTCCCTTTCCCCCGCAAACTCGAATACGACGTCGAAGGGGGCACATGGCTGCGCCTCGACGTGCATCCCAAATCAGGCGACATCGTCTTCGACATGATCGGCGATATATACTGTCTCCCCGGTCGCGACTTCGAAGGGCCGCACCCGTGCGCGTCCCATTCTGCCTGGTATTCCGCACGACTCCGACCCGTGCTTTTCGCCTGAGGGAGATCGACTGGTCTTTTGGAGCGATGCTGGACTCGGTGTGGAGAATATCTGGGTGGCGCGTTGGAGCGGGTGCGAGGCGATGGACTTGAGGCCTGCGCGGACCTGATTTATAGACGTTCACAAGTGCATATATGCTATCTTTCAGAAAAATCTGACCACTTAAGTGACCGAAACTCTT
This sequence comes from Asterophora parasitica, assembly GCA_018282005.1. Lineage (NCBI taxonomy): Eukaryota > Fungi > Basidiomycota > Agaricomycetes > Agaricales > Lyophyllaceae > Asterophora > Asterophora parasitica. Next base: position 208,208 of record JABCKV010000012.1, on the reverse strand, counting down.
GCTCAAGCCTCTCCTGGTGGCGCCAGTCGCCGTGAGCTCTCTCGCGATGGCCGCACTCTTGCTTTTGTCCGGCGTGTTCGCGACAAGGAGGCTTTTGTTCTGAAGTACGTACATCTCAAACCCCAGAGCATATTCGGGACTGACGTTTTTCTAGGGATCTCCACACC